>JARJLE010000618.1:0-24176 GCA_029289555.1 Mycena latifolia | reverse complement strand
TTCTTCTCCACCTTCGGCTGGTCCACAAACTCGATATGCTTCTCATCCGGTGTTATTACCAGTGCGACGCCGTTCACCCGCACGGGATGCTCCACCTCCTGGCCCTCCTCCGGCTTGGCTTCCTCCGAAGGTATATCCAAGCTCCGTCTCCGGGGCTCTTCAGTGCCCGCAGCCTCTACGCCGAGCTCCCCGAAACCATCCGGCCGTTCGCGCGGGCTGGGAGGCACGGAGCTTGCTCGCGGCGGTTGCAGCGAATCCGCGCCGAGCGAGACAACGGTCCCAAGCCGCTTAGCGAACGACTTGAAGCGGTCGCGCTTCCGTGAGCCCCGGTCGTAGTCCTCCTGCTTGATGCTGAGGCTGAGGTCGTTGAAATCCTCGTACGTGTGCGAAATGTGCTTGCACTTCTGGCAGACGAGGATGCTCGCGAGCTTCCCGCCAAATATCATGTCCGCGAGGGAGATCGACGCGTCCTCGGGCGGCGGCGCCACATGCACGGATGTGCGCCGGCGCTTCTTGGGCGGAGGGGGATTTAACTTCTTGATTATGTCAAGCTCCTCCATGCTCATGGCGTCCAGGAGGATGCGCAGGAATTCGTGCGCGTCCTGCTGCGCAAAGTCGAGGTACTGGTCGTATTTCTTGCCCAGCGCAGCGAGGATTGGTCTGCGGAGTGTCAGCTGTAGAACGCGCAGCGGGGCGTGTAGCGGACGCACTTTGGGCTGATGTTCTCGCGCCGGCGGTGGTGCTGTGCTTCCCAGGCTCTGTGCAGCACGTTCAGGAACATGTCGCCGATGGGCATCGTATTGACCCATTTCTTCTCGTACTCTCCCGCGATATTGTGCCCGTTGGTTAGCTGCGGCGACCGTCGCGACGCCAGAAGGGTGGCGGAGTGGGATTGGGTCGATGGAGAGATTGGGGCGAAGTGGACGAGATCGGAGAGCAGTCGGGTCGCTATCAGCTGTTGGTATCGTTTCAGCTCTTCGCATACATCAATGTACGGCTTGGGAGGCGTACCCCTTGGAGGACCGAATTCATGAAGCACGTATTTCCATGATTATAGAGTCCGGGTGGCAGATACGCCTGTTGTTCTTGCTCTTCTCTGATCCAGAAAGTGAGAATCGAGACCAGAACGTCCAGATGTGTTCTCACCGCTGTTTTCGGGCTTTATAGATCTCTTGTGGGCTCGGAGATTTGCCTTTGGCCATTCGCGCCACAAATATTCAATCGGCGTCCAAATTGCTCGTTATCGGCGTCCAAATTGAGCGCGGAGCGAGCGGAAATGGATGAGGTCTTTGGGGTGGAAGCAGGGTTGCGGTAGCCCACAGATTCCAGGACACTCGGGGCCAGAGATGGAGGGAACGGAGGACCGTGGTCGGTCGGTGATGGGTAAATCTGACAACCACGTGTGCCGCGTCTTTTGTCGCTAAGGGACTTTTCCTGAGCTCTCTCCATTCCTCTACTGTCACTGTGCCCCGCAGTCCATCCCCTAATGTACAGCATTGGGCCTACTGTGCAACACTGCGATTCAACCGCAGCGTACAGGTTATGCTACGGATTTGCACTGCAATGCGAAAATCTGGGGAAGATAGTAATGGGGATTCATTTTTGGATTCGCACTGGGCGGGCACTGGGCCTAGGAGACAGACACTCGGGATGGCGTTCAGCTGCCAGTGTCGTATGGGATCCGTCTATCTACTGGCGGGATTCCACATGTTTGATGCGCAATGCTGCACCCTTCAACTTCATCATCTCGACGAACTCTCGTTTCATCTTATCTTCCGGCACTTCAAGGCAACTTCTAGCTTTACAACGAACCTAAGCCGGGGCTCTCTTTTACAGCAGACTACTAGTCTCCCTGGACAGACTCTCGCTCGTTCCTTCGTTCCCTGGCTCCGTCTGGATGAATTAGATACCATCAGACGCTTTATAAGTGGACCCGTCCTGGTGAGGCACTGACCAGGTCCACACCGAGGTTCAAGTCTGCCTTTGTGACAGCTGGACGACCTGGCATGTCCAGAGCTGACTCAACTCCTGAACTTGTAAAAAAAAAAGGTCCAGGTATGGCGAGTTTCTTTTTTCCGCGGATGAGGAGCAAATTGGGCGAAATAAATTATATTTATTGGAGATTTCCTGTCATGTTCTTCATGTTCCAGCCGTCATATAGCTACCCCAGTGCCCATGCCGAATCGGATAAAACCCTTTAATTTCTTTTGGGGAATCCGAATTGGACGTATGTTATGTGACAATTTGCACCTTGATTTGCACGTGCCCTGTGACTGGACGTTTCCTCTCCCAAACCTCCACAATCTACTGCCACCTTCAGCACGCGATTTCGACCGTGAAAAATCCAGGTCTCACAACAGGACACGTTTCTCGGATTGGACCAAGATTGGACCGTCTTCTGAGGCAGGAACGCAAACAAAAGCTCACCGAGACGCACAAACTCGGAGAACGTCCGGATGACGCCAAAACACCCTCTACGCAGCAGAAGCCTATCCTCCGAACCGCCCAAGAACGGCGACACACAATCGGAACCCCCAGTTCTCCATTCTCCTTCTCCTACCCGTATATCCCCTCGACATCGTCCACGCCATACCCCTCCTACCCGTCCGACTCGCCTTCCAACCCGTTCGGGCGGACGCGCACGTGGAACCTGCTGCAGGACCTGCCCGCACCGACCTCCTACTCGAAGCACCTCCCGCTGCGCTTCCAGTACCTGAAGCGTGGCGTCCAGCGCGAGACGCTCGACGGGATCTACCGCATCGTGCAGGTGCCGCAGAGCTATACGCTTGTGCACCTCAAGAGCCTCATCGGCTTCCTCTTCGGCGGCGCATACGGCCAGGTTCCGCCGGACGCGGGCGACGAGGACGAGGCGCACATGTTCGAGGTCAAGAAGCGTGTCGCGGTGTACAGCTCGTCGTTCAGGCCTGGACAGATCAAATACGGGAGCACGTGGGCGTACTCGTCGAGCGTGCTGGATCCGTACCTCTACTACCCCGATTGGGAGGACGACGCAGAGACGGACCCGGAGGCGCACGACGACGCGTCGGAAGCAGACACTAACCTAGAGGACGAACGCAAGTGGACGGCGGAGGAGGACCTGACTATCGCGCATGTGTGGCCTGAGGGCGGGGACATCACGCGCGGCATCGTCTACGTAAGTCTCTTCTTTCTCCATGTCTCGCTCGAGCTGATTCGCTCAGCAACACTCTCCGACTCTCCAAATCCACATTACGATCAATACGTCGCCCATCAAGTCGCGGCGGGGGCAAGGACAACGTCCCGCACATCTTCAGCGCGTGCGGGCTCGTCTTCCTCAACGAGCCATCGCCGGAGGACCGCCTGGAGCCGGAGGACCCCACCGCCGCGCTGGACCCGTCCAACTGGAACGAGCCGCCCGACAAGTTCGCGGGGTACTATGCCGAGAACACCATCCTCCCGTTCGCGGGCTACTCTAAGGAGGCGAGCAGCAGCTCCGCGTCGGTGTCCTCGCTCTCGTTCTCGTCGTCGCCCACGCGCGCGAGCTCCTCGTCGCCTCGCCACGTCGCCCGCCTCCGCACCGCGCGTGCGGTCATCCCCAGGGTGCGTCCCGAATATACGCCTGCGCCGCGGCCTGCGCAGCGCCGGCGCATCCGCCACCTCCAGCATCGCATCGGCACGCTCACGCGCGTGCACACGGAGGACGCGGCGCACAAGCCCTATCACCCGAGGAAGAAGCCCGTGGCGCACCTCCTACGAGGACCGCGAGCGCCGCGGCATGTTCCGAGGAGCTCTGAACGAAATTCACAACGGAATCGAACATCTACTACTAGCTGTGTACAGTACGCACAATCATATTCATGCAACACTACTTATTGCCGCGGAAGACGGGGACAAGGAGCGCTTTCGGCGTGCCGCGGCCTGCTCGGCCTTTAAGTCCTCCAATTCGCGCTTGAGATCCTCCACGTATGATTGCGCCGGGAAGATGGCGGGGGGTTTAGAGTGCCAGATTTCATCAGGGAAAGTCCGAGGCGGGTTGGGCGCATCGAGCAGCGCAAGCGCAGTCTCGCGGGCTACTAGGTCTGTAAATTGCGCTGCGATATGCCGTGCCTCCTGCAGAGACGGCTTCTCGGTCGGGTACAGGCGCCACATCATGTCGGGAGGAATGGCGAGAAGCTCATCGCACAGGAACGTGCACAGCGCGCGCTCGTCTTCGGACAGGCACCGCAGTGCCTTCCAAGCCTGTTCAACGCCGGTGACCGGGGTGTTTCTTGGAGGAGGCCCGCAACTGAGAGAGACGAAGTTAGCTGATCAACCCGAATCTAGATCTAATTCCTCAAATGTACTGTAAGTCATCTGTTCTCTTTCAGCCCTTTATGTCGTCGAGCGTGAGGTGCGTACGCGGGCCGTTGTTGGGAATGACGCCGCAGACATCGAAAATTCTGTCGTCGAAGGCTGGTGTTCGGATTGGATGAGGTTAACGTCAATGGGTGGGGAAGGACTTTTTAAAATAGGAAAGCACCTTGAAGAAGACCAGTGACAGTGTCGCAGTAGCCGAACGCAACAACACGTTCGAGCTCTGCCTCGAGCCGACGAATTTCCCGTTGCCGCTGTCTTTCCTCAAGGCGCTCTTCCCGTTCCTCCTGGCGCTTTCGCAGCTCTTCGTATTTGCGTATCCATTTATCGAGCCTCTTGAGGAACGTGTCTTCAGGAGAACTGTCAAAGGTTTGGTACCCCATACTAGACGGCATAGAAATCATATCACTGACCACGCCCTGTCCCCGAGCAGTCCTTCGAAACCGGGTCGAGTTATCGGACTGGACTCGACGTCCAAGAGGGTGGCAGGCAGTAGAGGGTCGTTGGCGAGCGAGGGGAGTTTCGTGCACCCTGGCGGAGCTGTGCAATGATCCATAGTGGACGACTCATGAGCCCCTATGTGAGTCGAGCCATTTCTTGTTTCACATCCCATGTCCTTCCCTGCCTCTCGTGTGGTAGCAATGTCACATCATTCTCGAAGAGCGAACGTGGTTGGTGATATCATTTGCATGGCCTTCAGTCTGGGGTACTCAATTAGGACAGTGTCGCCGAGGAGATAGCCAAGCTTGACAAGAGGCTCGCCAAACTCGAGGAGTTCGAGGAAGAGCGCCGGCAGCAGGAAATTCGTCGGCTGGAGGCAGAGCTCAAGTACGCTGTTGAGTTCGGCCACTGCGAGAGCGTCAACGGTCTTCTTCAAGGTGCTTTCTCCATGAAAAATCCTCAATGGGCCTCGACCTCATCTTCTCTGAACAACAGCCTTCAATGAACGCATCTTCGACGACGTCCCGGGTACTCACCTCACTCTGGACGACATAAACGAGCTGGAGCAGAAGGGGCTTACTCATAGTGAGTATGCGCCCACCTGCAGTCTCAAATCTACATTTTGCGCCTTCATCTAAGTCGCTCTCAGTTACGCATCTCTTCCAAAAGACACCGAAGTCGCCGGCGGTCAGCAAACTCGTATGAAAGGCGCTGCGGTGTCCATCCGAAAACGAGCGCGCGCTGGGCGCGTTCCTGTGCGAGCAACGTCGCGCTTTTCCTCGTAACGCAATGTGGCAAACTGTGAGGCCGTCTCTACAAGAGGCACGGCATTTCGCTTCGCACGGACCCAGTGGCCCGCGAGACTGCGCTTGCGATTCTGGATGCGTCCAATCCGCCTCGGGGCTCCGCTTCTGAGTTCTGGCACCCACGACTCCCCGCTATCTTCCTGGGAAAATCGCGGGTGGAGGAGCTCAAGCGCTCATTGGAGGCCGCAAAGGCCCCAGTCGTTATTTGGCCCGGTCGAACCTCCCTCAAAACGGGCGCCATCAAGTATGAAGTCGTGTTGTGTATGTGAAATTTGCCGATTAGCTACTTAGCATTGGAACCAATTTCAGTGGGTAGCATTTTCTGTAAGAGGAGGCTGTCGAGAAAATGAAATGTCGACTGGAGCGATGCTTGAGGAGCAGAAGACAAAGTCAGGTGATCGTGTCGCCGGCATTCCGGCAACTAATTTGATCTCTCTTGAGTGACAGACGCTTTATCGTTTCTAACTTGTTCCTCGTTCGATAAATTCTGTCTTAAGAATCCAGATTTCACGGCGCACACAAGATCTTTGCAAGATACTGTAGAGGCTGGAACGATACTACTTGCTCTTCACGATGTCGTCTCTGTACCGTTCAGCCATGAGTGCCCGCCTGGCGAAACTACCTGCTGAGCTCCCACCAAGCGACGAGGACGACGACGTATCCGAGCTCGGCGACTCGCTTGGGTTCCTCCCTGGCAGCGGCCTAGGGCCACCCGCAATGTGCGCATACGCGCGCAGATCTGCTTCGCTTGCTCGATATTCATACTGCTCTCAAGGCCTGCGATGACGCGCTCGAAGCCCCCGCGTGCCCCGAACCCCGACTTCGCGCCGATCTCGGCCGCGGAGTTCTTCACAGAGGCGCTCCAGGTCGCCGTGCCCGCGCGCGCGCTCGAGTGCCGCGTGTACTACACGCCACCGAAATATGCGGACGGGACGGTGCTCGTGTGCCACCACGGCGCAGGGTACTCGGGCCTGAGCTTTGCGTGCCTCGCAAGAGAGGTCACGGGCATGTCCAAGGGCGAGTGCGGCGTGCTGGCGCTTGACGCACGGAGGCACGGTGTGTCGCGCGGCTCGCTGTGTGGTGACCCATCCGGCTGATGTGTGCACCCCAGGCAAGACTCGGTCGACGGCGGAGAAGGAGGACGAGGATCTATCGATCGGCGTCCTTGTGGACGACTTTTTCCATACCCTACGCGCGGTGTTTCCCGACCCTGCGGCGGCGCCCACTCTATTAGTGCGTATCCGTCCAGGCCTTGCGATCTCTGTTCATCATCGCACTGCAGCTCGTGGGCCACAGCATGGGTGGCGCGGTCGTCGTCCGTGGTTGTCCACTGTTGTTGGAGCATAAATACCGCGTCTCGGGCGTTGCCGTTCTCGATGTCGTCGAGGGTGCGTCGCGTTCCCCTCCCTGCGATTGAATTATTTATTTAAAACAATTATCCCCCAGGCTCCGCTATCGAGGCGCTCCCCCACATGCACAGTCTCCTTAACGCGCGCCCCGACGGCTTCGACTCGCCCGAGGACGCGATCGAGTGGCAGTATGTCTCATCTATCCGTCTTACCGCGCGCGCTAACCCACCCCCGCAGCTTCAAGACCAAGACGATCCGCAACTCGCACTCGGCGCGCGTCTCCGTCCCCGCGATCGTCGTTCCCGCGCCTACGCCGGGGCCGCACCCCTACACCTGGCGCACGCCCCTGCGCTCGACCGCGCCCTACTGGCCCAGTGCGCGCCTTCTTCCCTCCCTCCCCGCGCCCTGCTGACGCGTAACAGGCTGGTTCATGGGTTTGTCTGAAGCGTTCCTCGCCGCGCGCGCGGCGCGCCTGCTACTGCTCGCGGGCACGGACCGCCTTGACCGCCCGCTCATGATCGCGCAGATGCAGGGCAAGTTCCAGATGGTCGTCGCCGCCGGCGTGGGGCACATGCTGCATGAGGTGCGTGCGCGTTCGCCGCCTTCTTCCCCTCCCGTCTCCGCTTCGGTGCGCGGCTGATTACTTGTACTTTTTTTTGCACGCAGGATGACCCGACGCACGTCGCGGAGATCCTGCTCGACTTTTGGCGCCGGAATGATAGGGTGCGGCTGCCGTTCAAGGGGATCAAGGGCGTTGGGGAGGCGTAGGGAGGGCGGGAATATAAGGAATTCGAAGTAGCGAGCAGGACAATATAAGGAAGGACGACAATGTTGTATCGAATGTATTTCATAGGTTGAAGGCGTAGAGTACCTCTCAGATATTCGAAGGACGGGCTCGCAGTGTGGTTGCGTCGGGCCGACGTGATGGCCGCGGCAGCCGCGATCGGGATGTTGAGCGACTACAACCTTGTCCTTAACCAACACCATGGATAAGGCACGAGCTATCGCTGGGGTAGCACAGCAGCTTATATCCCTGGTTCCTGGCCTTTTCGGAGCGGCGGCCAGAGGCGCATCAAACGGCCCGCCGCGGCCAACTTTTGTCGCATAGATAACGCGATGATAGCGCGAGATTGTCCACACGCTCTCAACGTCCAACGGTCAACATGGAGAAGACGCCCATGTACGCGCCGCCGCAGACTGCCAGAAAACGCGTCCGGACGCTCCAGCTTAGCCTCGTGCTGCTCGCGGTCTCCTCGTACGCTCTCACGTACCTGCTCTGGCCCACTTCGCACACGGAAAATCTCCCGATAAACGCTGAGGCCATTATCGCGCAGTGCAGCGCGCTGCACTTGACTCCGGGGCCCCCAGACGACTTCCACGCGCGGACGCAGTCGGACCGCTTCGTGGAGGGGACGACGCCGACGCTCATCCGGAACGCGTCCATCTGGACGGGGCGCGACGACGGCAATGAAGTCGTCTATGGGGACATTCTGATTGACAAGGGCCTCATCAAGAAGGTGGGCTCCGTTGACCTCAAAGCGTACTCGGACGTCGTGGTCCTCGACGCCGCCGGCAGCTGGGTCTCCCCCGGGTAAGCGCGCCCGTTCCTGGGATGTCCATTCGCTCATGTATACAACAGCATTGTCGACTTGCACTCGCACATCGGAGTGGACAGCGCGCCGGCGTTGAACGGCGCCTCCGACACCAATTCGCTCAAAGGACTCATCCTCCCGTGGCTGCGCTCCCTGGACGGATTGAACACCCACGACGACGCATACCAATTGTCCATCTCTGGTGGGGTGACCACCGCAAACGTCTTGCCTGGAAGCGCTGACGCGATTGGTACGTTCTCGCTGTGTGCGTACGACGGTTGCTCAATATTTTGCAGGGGGACAGGCCTTTGTGATAAAACTGCGCCCCACGGCCGAGCGGTCGTCCTCTGCGATGCTTCTCGAGCCTCCCTTCACCCTCAACGGCACCTTCGTCGACCCCTTCCAGCGTCCGAGGTGGCGACAGATGAAGTATGTTGTCAACCTTTACCCTTCGATTTGACACTGACGTTTGATAAAAGACATGCTTGTGGTACGTCTTCGTCTCGACTATGTCGCACCGCTTGATATTCTTCCCGTTCCGTAGGAGAGAACCCCAGTAAGGATTCATATTCACACCAATCGCGTGGCCTCACCTCTTCCAGGCCGCGTCTATTCCGGGACCCGCATGGACACCCAGTGGGCATTCCGTCAGGCGTACAACACCGCGCGGATCCTCAAGGAGAAGCAGGACGCGTACTGCGCCAAGGCGCTCGCGGGCCAGTGGACTGGCCTCGGCGCCTTCCCCGAGAACCTCCAGTGGGAGGCGCTCGTGGACGTCCTGCGCGGTCGCGTCAAGGTACAGAACCACTGCTACGAGGGCGTCGACATCGACGGGATGGTCCGGGTGCGTTCCCCGCCGTCTCGTTGCCGTTCGCGCGAAATGTTCATTCTGCGCGCCAGCTAACCAACGAGTTCAAATTCTCCATCGCCGCGTTCCACCACGCCCGTCCGTTCGCAGTCCCGTGAATCATTTCGATACTGACCTCGCCGTGCAGACGAAGCGTACATGGTGCCGGACCTGATCAAGAAGGCGTACGGCGAGTATCTATCGCCTTCGAAGTTCCCGCACGACCTGAGCAATTCGACGTAGGCCATCCGCCGGCAGTTGCTATCTTCGCGACCTCCGCCCGCTTCAAGCGCGAGGCTTACCGCGGCTCCGAGTTCGCGCCCCGCATTCTGGCGGACAACGGGCTCGACGTCGTTATGAAGGTACGTTGTCTGCTCTCAGTCCTGCAGGGTGAAATGGCTGCTGACTTGGTGATTCTGCAGAGTGACCACCCTGTCCTGAACTCGCGACACTTGATATACGAGGCGCAGCAGGCTCACTATTTCGGTCTTCCCGCGAATTTGGCGCTGGCGTCCGTGACCAGTAAGCCTTCAGTACTCATCAGATTTATGGGGAGAAAGGAGTAACACGGCAAACAGGCACGCCGGCGAGGATTATGGGACAGGACCATAGAATCGGCCGCCTCATCGAAGGCTTTGATGCGGGTGAGCACGACGTCTCTCTTTACTTGTTGCGCTAACGCCTTGCTAGACATCATTGTCTGGGACAGCCACCCACTCTCGCTCGGCGCCGCCCCCACGCAGGTCTTCATCGACGGCATCGCACAGCTCAAGAAGCCCTACACCTCCGTGAAGCCCAAGTCCGCGCAAAAGGTCCCCGCGACGCCGAACTTCGACAAGGAGATCGCGGACGCGATCAAGTATGAGGGCCTCCCGCCGCTCGAGCCCAAGACCGCTGAGGCGGACGTCGTGGTGTTCCGGAATGTGGGTAGCATCTTTTTGAAGGACAAGGCGACGGGGGGCGTCAGCGAGGTCTTCGCGGCGGCCGCGGCGGACGGGGTTGTTGTTGTTGAGAAGGGCCGCATTGTGTGCAGTGGGGCGCAGGCGGCGTGCCCGGCGGCTCTGTCGCGTTCGGACGCGCTCCACCTCGATCTTGAAGGCGGCTCTATTTCGTAAGAAAGCTTATGTCTTCGGCAGAGAAATACTAACATTTGGCAGCCCCGGTCTTGTCTCGTATGGGAGCCCTCTTGGTCTTACGCACATAACTGGCGAAGGTACGCTCACATCGTTTTCTTCTCGCGACGGCCTGTTAACCGAGATACTCCAGCCTCGACTAATGATGGACCCGTCTTCGACCCGCTGAGCATGAAGGTCCCCGAGATCATCGACGGGACTGTCATCAAAGCCGCCGACGGCCTGCTCTTCGCCACCCGCGACGCGCTGCTCGGCTATCGCAGCGGCGTTACCTCTGCCGTCACCGCCCCGTCCTCCCGCGGGTTCCTGTCGGGCCTCAGCACCGTCTTCAGCACGGCCGCGGCCCACAAGCTCATCGACGGCGCGGTGCTTCAGGAGGTCGCCGCGCTGCATGTGGCGCTTTCTCTGTCGTCCGGGATCAGCGTCAGCACCCAGATTGCGACGCTCCGCGGCTTGCTCCTTGGCGAAAGCGAGGGCGATTTGGCTAAGCGGTTTGCGGATGTTGTCGAGGTAAGCGGTCGATCCTGTCTCTAAATCCCAAATTTCATGGCCCACTGATAGGGCAAAATCCCCCTCGTCGTCGACGTAGAGAGCGCGGACATCATCGCGAGCGTGCTTGTGCTCAAAAAGGAGGTGGAGGCGACGACAGGGAGTGCTATCCGCCTCACGATCTCGGGTGCGACGGAGGCGCATCTGCTGGCCAAGGAGATCGGACAGGCTGGCGTCGGCGTGATCATCGAGCAGCGGCCGTTCCCCTCGAGCTGGGAGGAGAAGCGCATCCTTCCCGGACCGCCCCTGACGCCGTCCAGCGCCATCGCGACGCTCGTCGCGCACAACGTCACTGTCGGCATCAAGGTCAGCGGCCCGTCCAGCGTCCGGAATACACGCTTTGACATGGCCTGGGTGAGTCGTCCGTCCCGTACGATCTATCTAGCGCTGACTGCTTCTTGCAGGCGGCCCTTGAATCTGATGGGGTCATCGGAAAAGCGGAGGCGCTGGCTTTGGCGTCTTCCAACCTCGAGACGTTACTCGGGATAGAAGAGAGTAATGCCGACCTCGTCGCAACGAAGGGGGGCTCTGGTTTCGAAGGAAAGGTCCTGGCGATTATCTCGCCTCGCCACAACTCGGTCGATCTAATCTAATCTACGCGAATATTCTGAACCTTGAAAATAACAATCTGATATTGATTTTCTTCTGATTTGGTGAGTGTACATGCCAGTTACATATGCCTTTCCCCTACCGATGGCACCGATACTTGAAAGTCACAATCAAGCCTCTCTCCCCGCATCGTCAATGGCGCCGTGCTGTCTGAGAAGGTGAACGATCTCATCGTGTCCCCGGGATGAGGCCGCTTGTACCGCAGTGCCATGCGTCCCACCTCTTGCGTTGACTTCGGCTCCGTTCTTGAGCAGAATATGAACCATCTCCTCTCTCCCCAGTCGCGAGGCAATCTGCAGCGCGGTGCCATGGTCACCTCCCTGCTCATTGACATTGGCTCCTTTCTGGATGAGGAGGATAGCTATTGCATTATGCCCACCCGATGCCGCCGCCTGCAACGCTGTGTTGTTCGCCCTCGATTTTGCGTTGACGTTTGCTCCCTTTTGAATCAACAAACGAGCAATCTCTTGGTGTCCATTCCCTGCAGCTAGCCCGAGTGCTGTCCATCCACGCTCTCCGGGATCGTTCACATTGGCTCCGTGCTCAAGGAGCAGACGCGCAACGTCTTCGTGGCCGCAGGATAGGGCTGCCGCAAGTGCCGTGCCATGTTTCCCCGCTCGAGCGTTGATTTCGGCGCCGTTCTGGATAAGGAGAAATATGATATCCATGTGTCCCCCCAACGATGCTGCCCGAAGTGCCGTGCCATATAGTGCGCTCTGAGAATTCACGTCGGCGCCGTTGGCAAGAAGGATACAAACGACGGCATAATGACCGTTTACTGCAGCAGCCTGTAGCGCGGTGCCATACCTCTGGGCCTCGGCATTGACATTAGCGCCGCTCTCGAGGAGGCTATAGACTAGCTCTTCCTCTCCGTGGAACGAGGCTTCCTGCAGCACTGTCCCTGACTCGAGATTCGAACGATGGATTGATTCATGACCCTCGAAAGGAGCTTTCCGCCGTTCAACATAAGCGCAGTATCCGTCGCTCGTCATAAGCAGACGGACCATGTTTGCGTGTCCAGTTATTGCGGCTCCGCGCAATGCGCCGATGTCAAATCCATCCTGCTCCAGCAGATGTGTTGCTACATGGAGCATCCCAAAGTATGCAGCAATGCCCAGCCTTGTCCGCGGTAGAGATGAATGGAAGTCGCACATTAGCCCCCACAAACTCTCCCACTCAACTGACAAGTGAGTGAGAAACTGGAGAATATCTGGTTTGATGTGCAATTCAGGCTCTCCGCGAGCATGAACGAGACAAAATAGCACAGCATATTCCAACAATGGGTTTTCTTCGATCCAAGTCTCCGGAGCGTTGTCTTGCGGCTCGGTGAATTTCTGAAACGACAGGTATGTGAGGCATGCTTTGGTGATCTCGGTCTGTGCGTGGAGGAGTTCTCTGTCCTGTACGCGATCCAGATAATCCTGTGCTGTATAATGGATAAGTCGGACCAGTTCTTCCTCGTCGACGATAACCAGACCCGCACAGACGCTTAAAATGATGTCCATTTCCAGGAGGTTATCAGGGTCGAGATCGCTGGAGTCGGGTTCAATTGCCAGTGCTTCTCTGAGCTCAGAGATGTGCAGGGCAGTCTCTGTTTTCGAAATCCAGAGAAGGGTGCATCGAGCCAGGTTCCGGTCGTCCTCGCTCTGCGCATTGATCCGCTGCATGACTTCGTCGTACGTGCCATTCAGATCGCCGGGCATATTTTTCAAGGCATCGCGAACCGCTTTAACAGTATGCTTTGTTGTAAGGG
This sequence comes from Mycena latifolia, assembly GCA_029289555.1. Lineage (NCBI taxonomy): Eukaryota > Fungi > Basidiomycota > Agaricomycetes > Agaricales > Mycenaceae > Mycena > Mycena latifolia. Next base: position 10,765 of record JARJLE010000618.1, on the reverse strand, counting down.
AATCGATACTGAGTTTTGCGACCAAAACCTATAGAGACCATTATTAGATGAATTCTTGAATGTCAGGCAGCGAGACCTACATTCCATCGCTACGTTCAACAATTGTTCTCTCGATCTCGCCGCGCAAACCGAAGCTGTTCTGGACATGTTTCGAAAGCCGCGAGGATTTGACTATTTGTGCATCTATGTAACGTCGGATGTCCTCTTCCGCGGCTCTGATTTCCAGGGTTTGTACACCCGTGCTTGCAACGATGCCGATGTGGGGCCGCGACATTAACATTAAGTTGACGGTGGGTCCCAATCTCGAGATAAAATGAACCAAAATATCCCGCTGTTCTTCGGGATATTCATCGAGGGCGTCGACAACAATGAATACTCTGGAGAGTTTTTTAACTGTGGAGGAGAGGATAGCATAGGCGTCCTCTAAGGACGGCCTGGTGCGCTGCTCTTGGTGTGTCTCGTAAAGGGTGCGGACAGCCGGAGATATGGGCTTTCGGAAAATTAGCTGTCGCCAGACAGCCGCCAGTATATTTGGGGGCGATTGCATTTCATTTTCCTTGTGATTGAGATAAATGACTGCGACACCGGTGCTCTCGCTCTCTAAATTTGCTCTGAGATGCTCGATCACTATAGAACTGTTGCTCATTTAGATCACATATCAGGGCCAGATTGTGTGGTACGCACGCGAGCACAGTCTTTCCAGCCCCGGCTAGAGGATCAATTTATAGATTTAAGTGGCCGTTCCATGAAAGTTCAAGTGGACTCACGTATCCCGCGACACCAGAGTGTTTTGCATGTCCCTGATTCCCATTCTTTGAATATATCATCTTCTAGGAACCATCCACCAGTTCCCGGTTGTCGAGCACTCAATATATCCGCTTGGCGGCGGAAAAAATTGAGGGGTGAATACCACTGTATTATTTCGTCGCGGTGAGCAGCTGCATGTATGGAGGTAAGAAGGACTTTTGGAATTTGTTGGACAACACCGCACAATCGTAATACCGTTCTTGATTCCGGGCAACATCCCCGACCAATGTGAAAATATCTAGCCCGAACTTGTCGTGAGGGCTGGATTATTTCAGTCAATTAAACTTGAGTACCGTTGTGAGCTATTCGCTGCTGCTCCGCTTCATCTGTGATTACGGATACTATGTCTGTTTCAAAAATTCAGTGAACAAAGGTTGGTTGAATATGTGTTGGATAATTTAACCATCATGATATTCTCTTTGCGCCCGGGCAGAACGCTTAATAGAGCCGGATATTTCTGGTGAAGTATGGCCGGATAAGTGTGTTGTTGGAATGTTTACAGTCATCCTACTTACCTTGAGCAGAATCCCTGCGGTGGGTTATGAGTCGCGATCAGAGATAGATTGCGGTTACTACCGACCAGATATCCATTTCCATCCAGGCAATAAGTAAACTCTTGAACCGCTCAATGGTGCTTAATCCGTCCTGAACATCTTCCTTGCCCCAGAGCGGCCAAGCCAAGCGACTGGAAAACTTCGAAATACCGCGCGGGTCCAGTTTCCTCGTCAACCGTTTCATCGTCCTTTCGAGCTGGATCAGGGGCTCTTTAAGTTCTTGCATACCGATAGCCCCTTCAACATTACTCTCAATTCGCTTGTTGAGCTCCCTGAGCAGCGTTTCGAGGTTTTGGATCTCCAAAAGTAGTCGCTGTTGATCTTTCGGTGCACTGCTGAAATCCTTGACGTAGTTGCGAGCTTGCACCGCTACATCGACGAGCTGGAGAACACTAGCAACAAGCCCAAGGAGCTCTGCCATGAGCCAAGAAGCAAGCGAGATGCCGTACAGCCTTGTGGATAATACCGCGATCTTCGGATATGAATAGCATTCGATTTGTCAGCATTGAGATGAAAGAGGCTCGAATATTAGTGCAACAGAACTGAGCAACAGTCTTGGAGTCAAGATGAAAGACGAAAAAGAGGAGACGCGATCGGGTCTTCGGAAGAAAGCGGGACATTTGCCAATTGAGACAATGAACTAAAAGAAATTGCTTACGATACATGTAGCAGATAATTATGGAAGAAAACAAAGTTTTAGTACCCAGTTGTTACATTCTCCACGGCCTGTTCATGTCAAGCGGCCGCCTACTTGCGAGCTCCGGGAGCTCGGAGCCGTAGGGAAGCATCCTCGCCCTCTGACCCATCGTAACCGAAAGCCCAGGATAAACCTTGCTATGCTCAGCATACTTGGAATACGAGGCATGGCTGCGTCCTGTAAGCAGATGAAAAAGAACGGAGGAGTCAGACCCACCAAATGTGTGTCATGACATTCTTCAATGACTGGTTTGGATTTCTCCTCAAGATCTCTACTAATGACTGTAAAGTAACATAGGTGAGCGTCTATCAGCGGACGAGAAATTTGAATACAGACTGAAGCCAAACTTTGACCCTGCTCAGCACACTGAGGAGCTCGAGGAAATGCAAGTGAAATCACATCCGCATGATCCATTGGCAACTCGTAGGTTGAGTCATAACGACACCAGCCAGAACAGCCGAACATTGGTGGAGGTTCACTGCACCAATCCTCTTCCGGTAACATCCAAGTTGATGTATCTCCCTCCTTGGGGCCGGACGACGTGGCACGAGCGCCCAAGGGGGAGTTACGAAGGCGTGCGAAAGGCACGTCGGCAACATGAGCATAGGTACGCGGAGCAGACCCGAGAGCCACCGGCGGATGACCGAGTCGACTGAGGACACTGCGCCGCGTTTGGGGGCGGGGCGGAGAGATTGGTGGGACGTGAGTTTGGAGGGGAGGAGTTTTAAATTTCGTTTGTACGGGTAGGTGGAAAATTCTAGCATCCGAGTGGCGTACTGTGCGGGGGAAATATCATGAACGACGGAGAGCCGGAGGGAAGGCACTTACTCACCAGGCCTGTTCTGAATCTCTAAGCTCTCGCTTCTCGCCAAGGTCCATGGGACAAACACCCGATTGCAGCAATAGTGCTCGAGATCTGCACAAATGTAGCCATCGTGTCCCAGATACGGGAGGGACGCCGTACCGAGGAGACCGGCGGAATGACAGGTGTCCAATACGGCGACGAGGTGCACGCCGGTGGGTAGAGGAGCGACAAGGACGCTATGAAGTTCCTGTGTGCGGAGAGCGATTCGTCACCCTCCCTCCCTGGGACAGAGCGCAAAGCACGAACGTACGGTATCCACGATCATCATCTCTTCGCCCTCGAGCGGAACCAAACCTGTATATATTGGAACAGCACAGTTGAGTTCAGCGGCCAGCTTACATGAGTCCACTCCATCCTTCTCGCTGTTCGAACGGTTTATGACTTGGGTGGAATCTCCAGAATCTAGTTTGGCAACGTCAGCCGTCGGTTCCACTTAGCTGAGAGATGAATGTGCACACAGTGAAAGAAAATGCGGTCTCCGGCCCTCGCGTCCTTGACAAGTTCGGCTATTGCCTGCAGCTATAGAGGTGGTTATTTAAGATGCATGCATCGAATCTGCGACTAATGCGTACGATGTTGGCGCGTGTAGGTTGCCTATGGTCCTGAATTCCATCGGCGACGAGGATGCATATCTCGTCCGACGCGTAGTCATAGCTGGGCCACCATAATACGCGATGAACGAGCAAATTAACTGTAAAAACGACTGCAGCTCACACATCCGTCAGCAAGTCGCGCATCGCATATGAATCGCGAAGAGCACCACTCCCCGAGGACTCAATTCCGATGAGAAGTGCCTTCTTTCGGCCTTCAAGCGTCATGGCGAGAAGGATGAGATTGTCGTGGGTGCAAGTGCACCTTCACCACATACTCCGACCACACTGCCACTTGGACGTGCAGAGGTGCCTGGTCCGTGGCAGCAGTTGTAGAGTTCCTGTCCGGGAAATTTCTAGATAGTAGAGGTCCAAAGTAGAAGCAGGGCACTGGCAGGGCACGTGGAGGTATGGAGAGAACTGAGGAAATTCTGCAAGGAGAAATTCTACTAGGAAAGACATCATATTTTTGTGGCCGACGCAGGTACAGACGAGCCAACGATAATCGAGAATCCAAATACAAAGCAAGAACGAAAGCGAGAAAGCGGGGGTGAATGCGACAGAGTGTGAGTAATATGAGTAATTGGAAAGACGTCTGCAATCTCTGAATGAAGAATAAATTCAGCTCTGCCAGGGGAAGAACCAGCGTCGAAGCTAATACCAGAGAAGCGGCGCGCTACTCGCGGCGACGAAGAGCTGATATGGCAGATCACATCCTCCACTGGCGCTCCATATCGAGGGGCCGAGCACTCGAGAGCTCCGGATTTTGGAAGTTGTTCATATCGTACCCAGCACTCTGCCGCATCTCAACCACTAGCTTCCTCAGCCTCTTCGCCCTCCCTGCAAGGGAGGAACGCCGACGCTGTGGCGGGCCCGCGCCTAGGACAGCCACCGTGCGCTTGAGCTCCCACTCGACTTGCAGGAGTAAGGCCTTGCGTTCTGCCTTATACTTCCGCGCCCGTGCATGTCGCAGGAGCGCCATGGTGTGCGTTGCGTGGCTGCGTCCGCTATCGCATCAGTCGGATGCACGCGCTGAAGGGAAGGGATTACCTGATGTGCACGAGAACGTCCTTTAGTGACTGGTAGGGGTTGCGCCTGAGGATCGGAACGAGGCGCTACGACATGTTAATGAGTCGACCATGTTGCAGTGATCGAAATACGCACTGAGGTCATGCTCTCTCCCTCCTCGCCCTCCCAAGCCTGTTGTGAATCCTTGCATGACGCGAGAGAGACCACATCCGCCGCGACGCTCTCGGACGACGACTCTGCGTCTGCCCGCGTAGACCATTCCTCATCGCGACACCACCCTGTGCACTTAAACATCGCGACAGGGCTGTCGCACCGCCGGCTCCCATCCAGCACGAAGAACTCGCCGGACAACGCGGGGAGTCGGTCCCTTGTGAAGCTATTGGACGGCGCAAAGGAGACGGTGCGCCGGTACGCGCTCGCGCCGTCACTGGCTTCGCCCCCACTTGTGGCGAGTGGGAAGCGCACCAGACTCGTATTGACCTCCTTGCGCCGCGCAAGTGCAAATTGGCGTGTCGAAGAGCGACGGGGAGGTGGGCCCGCCTTACGGCCGGCCAAGAGGGTTACACCGCCCGACGCTAACAAGTGGGCATTTTGCCGCACTTTGGATAGGTTAACGCGGACCGGAGAGGGACAGAATAAATACTCACCGACCTTGTGCCGGATCTCGTCGCTGTTTCGCCGCCCCCTCGACCTCCACGGAACAAACACACGATTGCACCTGTGATGTTTGAGGTCTGCGGGCACGACAGTGAGTATTGCGTGAACTTCGGGGAATTCGGGCCGTACTAAGCAAGGATCCGGAATGAGAGGTATCGAGGACCGCGACGAGATGAGAGCCGCAAGGGAGAGGTGCGACAAGAGTAGCGTTGAGTTCCTGTGTTAACGAGTTAATTTCTGCTTCAGGGCACGAGCGACATACGTTATCCAGGATACTATTCTCTTCACCATCCGACGGGACGAGGCCTTTGACGAGATCAGCAAGCTGACAAGAAGATCAGCGGGGGACCTACATCCATTCAACCCATTCTCCCTACTGTTGGTGCGATCTCTAATTTGGGTGGAATGACCGGCGTCTGTTTGGGGGGGCACATCAGTTCCATATCGCGGTGTCGTCGAGAGACCGTATGCGCACAGTAAAAGAAAAAATGGTCCCCTGCCTTGGCATCCCGGACAAGTGCCGTCATTGCTAGCAACTATCGATGCGATTGAGATAGGCCGCCGTCGAGTCCTGGTAGGGAGGCGTACAAGGTTATTCCGCGTGGGCTGTGTGTGCCCTTGTATCCCGTCGTCGATAAGGACAGTGATATCGGCCACCGTGTAGTCGTAGCTGTGAGCGATGAGCGAAAGTGTAAATCGGAGGATCCTAAGCTCACCAGTCGATAAGCATTTCCCTTACATCTGCTGCATCTCGGTGCGAGCCCCTCAGCTCCAGGTAGTCCTGACCGCCGTGGCAAACTCCGATAAGAAGGGCCTTCTTCCGCCCGGTGTAGGCGAGCATCGGTTTGGACGAGGAGGGAGATTCTGGTGGAGACGGACGGAATGGCTCTCAGCGACACGCTCAAAGCCCGCTGCCTCGCCGTGCCCTCGAGGCACTGCTATCTAATCTACCTAATCTGATGCTCTAGCCGAAGCTCAAACCCGCCATCATGACGCGCCTGCAGTTGAGCAACTTGAGCGCTCCTACTCATCAGTTCTACATAACAAACACTCGTCTACGCCGGCTGATTATGATGCACACAGCCTTCTATCCCTCTAAAAAAACCTGGCGGTCCTTAGGCCTCGATCGGGGGGCGCTCAATGTGTTTGAGCAGTCTACTAAGCAAACGCAGTCGGACGCGCGGTGACTTTGGGTAGAACTTGCCAGGGATCGTGAGTCGTGAGTAATATAAGCCTAGTTTGACTCGACATGGTCTTTGGCGCTTGGGATGAATCAAGAGTGGACTTGCACAAGGTTTGTACTGACTTGGTGGGACAAAAGCAAGAGGCTAATCTAATCCTATCTAATCCGAATTGAGCGGAGTTTGAATATTTGAATCCTTGCTCTCGCCACCGCGGCCATCTTGCGTAAGCCTTGCCCCTCGACCGGTCGTCTTGGGTCAATTGCTGAACGCGTCGCGCCTGAATGGATGTTCCGATCTTGAAGTCGAAGCTCCGAGCCTTCCGAAGCTGACGGAGAAAAATGAACCCTGGCAAGTTCATGAAAGTGCATCTCGTGTTCATTATGTGAGAAGTCAACTAGTAATCGACTTGGTTTCCCGGGGCTGAAAGCACTTAGTTTATCCACTTATCCTATACAGATGCAACTAATATTCCACCAAATTTTCTGCTCAGGGAAACGGGGTCGCCGCGACGAATGGCAATATGACAAGACGCTCCGGATCCCACTGAAAATCGGTGGGTTCAGCTGCCCGTCGAATCAACTTGAGTGAATGAACTCACCACTTGTGAAGTATAATAGACGTCTGTCTCAACCATCGTCCTCACTGCCTCGATGTTCTCAGCCTCGTAGATCATGATGGATCCGACCTGGCTTCCGTTAGACTCGGTGACGGACCCCAACTACCAACAGATAATACCCACCATCTTTTTGTCTGCCCCTGTCAGCGATTCCGGTGTCAATAAAGCGCCTCCCACTCCTGTATCCCCCCCATCCAATAAATGGGTATGTTCGAATGAGTGTTGTCGACTCACGAATTACTCCCTCGTTTATGGCTTTTGCTGCATTCTCGAGATGTTTCGGACGCACAGACAAGCGACGTTCAAAGGTACCCGGATCTGTTTTGTCGGGTGCGTAGACAAAGAATCGCGGGAGGCCTGGCGCTGCGGATGACATGGTGGGTAAGCTACGACAATCATAGGTCTGGCTGCCGCTTTATAGGTTTGCGGACCGCGCGGCGCTGACCCGGCACGGTGCTTGAACATTGCAACACAAGACCAATGTTCTCGCCTGATTTAGAACGGTGAGCCATATGAGCCATATGATCACGCTCGCAATTGCAAGTGGGTCGCTTCTTTCTCTCGGTCTCTTGAACGTGAGCACGCCGGCAGCTAACGGTTCCATAGCGGCATCTTAATCCCGGTCGTTCCAGCGCTACGATTTAGCCTGCGCCGTGATCGTCTTTCTTCATGTTGGGGCTCCAAGGTGCTCCTTCAAACGACTGTTGTGTGGTCAATTCTTGTAGGTCCCCTTCACGAAAGTCTCGGCCTTCATGGGTAGACGGCATTTCTTCCCAACAACTCAACTGTTCGGCGTCTATGTTGCCTGCCAGACCATCCCATTCCCTGGTTTTCGCCGAGGGACACTCATCAGTAAAAAGTGGAACCACGACATAGTACTACAGAGGATATGTATCGTTCGTAGTCGTATTGACAAGTACCCCTTTATGTAGCACCCTGTAGCCAACCGTCATATTTCTGTAGCCCTATGTAGTGTCCTGTAGTCAACCGGCCTGCTAGCGTAGATTGGCCGTAGTCCTTTCTATTTCGTCAAGAAAATAGTTATCGGACCCAGTCCATCACTTTCTAAGCTTTGTATTTTCTTGTCATTGGAAGGTGTTCTGGTTAATTTCAAGTTGTGAAGTCGGAAACTCATTTTCATTTTGGTTAGTAAATGCTACTGACGGGAATCGAACAACTGATCTCGCGCGAACGGACGGAAATTAAGAAAATGACATACTACTTTTCACTATGGAGCCTTTTGTGGACATCAAACTGCACGCCCCTATTACCAACTCTAACACAAGCCCGTTTCGATAGTTGCTACTCCGCGCAATTGGGACTGCACAGTGGTAATGTTCAGCCAGCCAGAATAATGTAATTATTAGGCAGATTTTGGCCGAACACTGAGCCTACATCCGAGAGGCTCAAAAAAAAACTAGAAGAGACTCTACCTCTAACTCTGGTTGTGCGGAAAGCCGGCTGTCAATATATTCGGACGGTAGCTACATCTTACCATGTTGGCTCCATAGCACATGGAGACCATTTTGCATTGGCCTTGGCCATGTGATACAACATCGGCTATGTATTTTCTGGTACTGACTACAGATGTCTACATCGGACTACATATCCTGTCGCTCGGCTACATGGATCACAGATGGCTACACAAATCTTGCCTTGACTATGGAGGATTTATTTTTTCCTGATGCTGGGAAGCGTCTATTTGGTAGTTGCAACAAAAAACCCACTAAGCCATTGATGTCATGGACTGAAAATCAAAAGCTGTGCTCGGGATGGGGTACTGCTTGTACTGGTAGATTCGAAAAAAAAAAAAAACGAAATTCCGAGGACAGAGAGCCACTGGAATTAGTCTATTTGTTACCGCGGGGGTCTGATCGGAGTGCTCAGCTATTATGTAATCTTCCAACGGCGCGAAATCCTTCTCATTCACGACGCGACATTTCATAAGATTTTGGCATAGAATAAGCTGCATAAGGTGTGCAAACATTTCTGTCTCTTCAGAATCACGAAAGGTGGCTCAGATATCATTAAAAACGAACGAAGATCAACTCATATGATTATGCAATCAATCTTGGGCGGGCTTTCTCATATGAAATGGGAAAGGCTCCAAAATTCCCCAAAATATTCCTCAGCTCTCCAGTACGGTATTAAATAAGTCTCGACTACCTCGTGGGCCATTTAACCTTCGAGGAGGCTTGCACCAGGGCTTGTCGGCTTTGGCCGAAGGAAATTCAAAGTCCGCAATTACATAATAAGGGAGCACTGCGATCGGACCCCCGCGGTAAACAACAGACTTCAACAAGCGAGGCACGAGCTTCATTTGTTGAAGCGTCTGTCTACGAGAGACTACAGAATGTGCCACTGACTGTTTCCGCGGCAATTGCAAACGGTCATCATGTTACTTCGAGCGACTATCATCAGCGACCAAAACAGTCATTGAACTTGAGTACAGATATTCTAATGTGTTTCGCTTAGAGCGACGCTGGGTGTCGCCTGTACGCCCTTTTTTTTGTGAGCGAACTTTGTACGTGATGCGGCTGCGATTGCCGCCTAGTCCGAGCCGGATGTTGCCGGCGAAGACCAACCTGCTTCCTCGTTATCGCACTCGACGCTCGCCCGACCCTCCCTCGACCCGCTTCATCACTGCACTGGACTTTTGTACTAATGTTGTTCAAAATTGCTGTGCTATGTCTCTCAGTCCTCTTTATCCGATTGGCAAGACGGAATCGTAGAAATGTGTACCCGCCGGGGCCACCTGGACTTCCGGTGATGGGCAACGCGCTTCAAATCCCACAAGATCGTCAATGGTTGAAATGGGCTGAGTGGAAGGAGAAATACGGCGCGTACTCCGCGTAAAAGGATGAATCTGTCGATTAACCACAATTTGCGTAGGCGATGTCATTAGAATCTCGATTTTAGGTACACCCGTGATTATACTGTAGTCTATGCAGGCCGCCACCGATCCCTTTTGGAAAACCGGGGTCCGTACTCGCTTTGTGGGATTTAATTTACGGCTGATCCAGGGAAGGCAACATATACTCCGACCGGCCAACAGCAACTATGGCCGGGGAACTGTAAGTAGAAAAAAACAGCTCAAAGGACGGCATTCGCTAATAAATACCAGTGTCGGATGGTCGCGTGGATTAGGTTACGCTCAAGCCTCTCATAACCCCCGATTTCGCGAACTTCGTCGGCTATTCCATCAGTTTATGGGTCCCGGGCATGTGCCGATGCCACCCTTCTGCGCATTCAAGCGGAGAACAAAAGGTTAGAACCTTCTTTCCATTTATGCTCATTTTTTAATGAATGGAAGTCTATTGTTGAAGCTCTTATCGGACCCCAATAATTTCGATACTCATGCCCGGGAGTAGGTTGCATATTTATTGATCCTGCATGCTCGTCTGATGAAACTCTTTAGATGCACATCGTCCTGATTCTCGTCTGGTTAGGTCCTTCTGGATATCCATCTGATGCAGGAGATCCTTGGGTCTCGTCAAATCGCTCAAGATGCCATGGAAGGCTTTGCGGTCGCTTCAGAGCCAGGCAGGTGGTGGGTTGACAGCTTTCCAGCTCGTAAGAAAAATATCTGTTATTGTAATCGAGAGGACTGATACGGTTCCAGTTAAATATCTCCCAGCCTGGCTCCCAGGCCTCTTTCCAACGAGCAGCTCAGCGCATGCGAACGGACCTGAATAAACTGTTCGACATCCCGTATCAATTTGTCAAAAAAGAAATCGTGAATATAATTCACCAAGTTTGTGGCATT
>JARJLE010000617.1:0-24222 GCA_029289555.1 Mycena latifolia | reverse complement strand
TCGTTGAAGTTTGCGTAGCGTTGAGGACACAAAATGACCGGAGAAAGCCGAGCCGGTAATTTCGAACACTGCCACTGATGGTTCGCACGGTTGTGTTCTGGTTGAAAGTCAATTGGCTGCACACAATACTGGTAGCTGCCGACGGTAATGTGCTCCTTGGACATTTGCAGAGATGTCGGCCTTTGCGCGGGAATAAATATTAATTTATGGAAGTAATTCAACACAGTATCCGAGCTGTTCTGGGCCGGCCTTTACAATTCTCACAATGCAAAAGGGTAATTGCTTCGACCTAGATACCATCCTGATTGGAAACCTTTCTGGAAACCGGGTGTAATCGAACTCGAACTTCGGACCGAAGAAGCCCAGCCTGCTTGTGTGCGACATCATTTTAAATTCAGCCCTGCGTGGCTCACACTATTAATTCTTCACATCCCATTAGGGCCTATTTCTCGATACAGATGCGTCATTCTTTTTGATACAGTGGTCATTGTAGATAACGAGCGCTATTACTAATTGAAGAGGTAAGGACATGGCATCTTTTGTTATTCCGAGTCCTCTTCTTGGATGACATACAACACCCTAGGTTGGTGTATGTCGCTGTCGTCAAACAAGTCAAACGAAGCTGTCGAATCGTACGATGTAAATCGCGCCTCATCCTCGTCCGCCACCTTCACCTCATCAGTCGCGCCCGGAACACCCACGCCTCCTCTAGATCCTCCTTCCTCATTTGCCCCAGAGCTCACGGCGTCTTGAACACTCCTGAATCCGTCAACTTTGGCTTCATTTTTAATTGTGTGCGGTTTCGCTGCCTGCCGTACTTCTTGGCGGAGAAGGCGAATGGGTCCTCTGAACAAGCCAACGGGGATCAGCGTGAGCCGCTTTCTCACAGGAGCTTCTGTGACTGGCCAGGCACAGCTTCTCTGCGCCCGAATGCACTGCATGCAGTTGGGCTTGGCCTCGTCGCACTCCAGTTTCATTGCATGGCACGGCCAGCAGCTTGTCATTTCTCCGCTGGTATGTCTGGGACGCTTGCGTGGGCGATAAATGGGACTCGGGGCCCTGAAGGTCAATTTCCCGAATTAGGGTTGAGCCTCAGCGATTGAGAATTGTGTGAGGAGACGCACCGCTCGACGGCGACGTCGTCTGCCCAATCTTGAATATCAGCGACGGCCAAATTGGATCCAGGTGGCGAGCCTGAGGACGCGCAAATTGAGGAAGTGTCGGATCCCGAATAGATTGACTGTGTATTTTTAGCGACGGTCTTTGGCGTACTGCATGGACGGAAGATCTCACCTCGTTGAGACTCCTGAGAGAATGATTGGATTGTCGCATCAAGCGTTTTCGTTTTCGAACCTCCTTCTTCATCTTGAGTTTGCTCAAGAGCTTCAACCACGAAGCCCACTTGTAGCTCTCGATAATTTCGTGGTACTCATTTCCTCTCGTAATGGCTCTTCGATAGGTTTAGTATTCGCGGGCAAAGGGTCATGCTCATATACGCACTCTTCCCTAATTTTCAAGAACTCATTTTCTTCGTCCGGCGTAACGTCCCCGCTCTTGAGGCTCGTCATGAAGTCTGTCGTGCTCCTTCTTGTCTCCAGAATCTCCTCGCGATGACTGACTTCATGCCGTCCCGTGAAGCCAGACCCCGTCGCAAGGGTTGAGGCTCCGACTGTCGCAGCAGCGCCGACCAGTCCTATAGCGAGCTCGGCCATTTCGTGCGTTGGGAAGAAGGGCAGCGGGGGGTCACCAAGGAGGCTGTCCAAAGCTCACGATTGACGTCTTACCATTACGACATGGGATCTTATTGTCAGAGCTGTGTCAAGCTCAATCAGTTACCGTGTCATAAATCTGACCTCGTGAAGTCTGACCTCGTGAAATCTGACCTCGGGCCCAACAATCCTACTCGTGGGGAGAATCACAAGAACAGGCTGTGGGCTGACGGCACGAGCAGAGAAGGACGCGACGTTAGCTTCTAGGAGGATCTGATCGCCTTGGAACCACGAATGACAAAGAAATTGGCAGCCACTTCAGCGTTCCAGAAAGATGGGGTCCGCGTAAGTCCACTAGCATACCTAAGAGAGCAGGTTTCGAGGTTTGAAGGTCCAACTTGAACGCTCTGCCATCGTCTCGTTCAATTCAAGCCGCCGCACGCCCCTCGACCTCCTCCGCACCGGAGACGGAAGACTCGGCGATGAGCAACACCGGCACATCATATTACGCGCGCAGAACTCCGCCTTCAGGCCAGCAGAGCCCGCACGGGCCGGCACGGCGAGATATTACTTCAAGTCCGCGTTCAATCGCTAACGAAAGCTAGAACCAGTTTGTGCACGAATCAAGCTCAGGTTCAAGGTGCCTGCGAAGGAAGATAGCGTCGAAAGCAAGTCGCAGTACAGGCTGCATTATTGAATCTGATGGTGGTGGTAGCAAGGTGGTGGAAATCAGACATTGTTTGGTTCTCACCGCGCAGGCAAACAGGCGGAAGTATATACGTGGTCTGACGTCAACGCGGCGGAGTCCACAACCCTTTGTTCCTCGACCTCTACCACCACATCTCCACCACAAAACAAAATGACCATCTAGTAAGCTATTCCCTGCGACTTCTAGCGCATGTCCTGACAGTCTTCTAGCTACTCCCTAACCTTTATGCTCCTCGCAGCAGAGGCACGCGCCACATGTTTTTCAGCCCGACGAGAGTCTCACTTTCTTTTTTATCGTTTGCTTTGTAGATGGCGACGTTCTGCTTCCTGGTCTTCCCCCTGCCGCACAACGTGCGCAAGAAGGTCTTCGGGTTCCTCTCCGAGAGCCCCATTGTCGCCAAGATCGCCTACGGGCTAAAGATATCCTTTATGTGCGCTGCGTGCCCCTTTGGCCCATGTCGCCCTCATTAACAGGCCATTTCGTGCGCAGATTTGTGGCGATATTGTTCGCAGACGCGCTGCAGCGGATGTTCCGCGTCACGGCCGAGTCGGAGCTCGCCAAGCAGAACGGCACCGCGCACACGGGCGGCGCGCAGGCCGAGAACAGCTTTGCCGCGCGCAAGTTCTAGTACGTCGCTCGCTTATGCACTGCGGATATCGCGCTGACGTGGTGCGCAGTTCGCAGCGCAACACGTACCTGACGGGCTTCACACTCTTCCTCTCGCTCGTGCTCACGCGCACGTTCTATCTCATCCTCGACCTCATCCACACGCAGGAGGAGTACGCGAAGCTCAAGGGCGTAAGTGCTTTCCCCTCATGACGCGTGCCCGACTGAGTAGTAATTCCGCAGACGACGTCCGGCGCCAAGGGAGGCGACGCCGCTTCCAAGGATAAGGAGATCGCAGACCTCAAGGCGAAGGTCGCAGAGCTCTCGAAGAAGGACCGTGACTTTGGTGCGTACCTTTTACCCCCTTCACTGCTTGGCCTTGCGCTGATGCCAACGCGCTTCGTGTAGAAACGCTCAAAAAGCAGGCGTCCCAGCAGGCGGCTGAGTTCGACCGCCTGGCGACCAAGTACAACGAGGCGACGGGCGCGAACGGCAGCAAGCGCGATTGAGCTGAAAACACTGGCGATCGCGCGAATTATTGTACAATCTAGCATACATACCTATGGCGATTAATTATTTCCTTGGGTCTCCCTCGATACGTATATGCATCCAAGCATCCGCGCATGCTAAATAAAAATGAAAATAAAAAACGAAAGCCACAAAAAGACAGGGATTCCCACAAGGAGAAGGTTTCCAAAGATTATTTCAGCGGCATTCGCTTGCACTGCGACAGGATGTCTCTAGTAAAAGGCGAGAAACATGGTTGATGTCGTGGTGCAATACCGCCTCTATAATGTGAGAAAAGTTGAAGGACATCACCGGAGTTTTGCACCTTGTTGGGCCAAATTTCTTACCTCAAACTATCACGGTGGACGATGCTCCCCCTGCACACAAAACACGCCCTCGTCCAGGCTGCGTTCGAAGGTGGGTTGTTCGACGCCGAGTTGATGGTCTTGTACCGCGAATTACGGTTGAAGACTTGGCAGCAAAGGCGAACGCATACAGCCTATACTCACATTTCCCCGTTGGCGCTGCGCTGCTGACGAGCGACGGCACCATCGTCAAGGGCGCGAGCATCGAAAACATCAGCTACGGTCCGCCTGTGCTTGCGGTCCTAAATCTATGCACTTATTCACGTCTCACGCGGGTGGCAGGCGCAACGATCTGTGCGGAGCGCACAGCGATCGTCAAAGCAGTCGTGAGCTACCCGATGTCCTCCTACTCGCTTAGATCCAACCCGTAGCCAATCCGGCAGAGCGACGGCCTCACGTCCTTCGCCGCGCTCGCTGTCGTCGCGTACTAAGCCGACCTTCTCCCTGACTTGTCCGCTGCTTACTCCACAATACTAGGAACGTCCCCGCCATCTCGCCGTGCGGGCTCTGCCGGCAGGTCATCGCGGAATTCTGCACACGCGACATGCCGGTTTTGCTCGTCGCGGGGTCTGAGTCGGATGTGCCTGACGCGGAGGAAATCGAGAAACTTGCGATGTCGGCAAGGGAGTCCACAGTGGGGGCGCTGGTCCCGGACGACGACTATGGGCTGGGTGTTCGGGCTCTGCTGTCTTCGGGGTGCTAATGTGCAAAGGTGCTTCTCATCCAAGATAATCGGAGTATGTGCGGGCCATTCCATTGATTACGATTTTTGACTGCGCTAGTTTGATCTCTTTTGAACTTACTTTGACCATAACTCTTGCTTGCCCGGTCTTGCGAACCTGAACTGGATGTCATTCGAAACTTTTCTGGTAACTTTTCCGTCAATCAGGGAACGCCCACAATCAAGCCTCCTTCGCATCCTCGACGCCCTGTTTCCAGTCTGCCGTACTGACCTGTAGAAAATTCCGCGATCTAGGCTCCGAAGCTTTTCTGCGCGACGCTGTCCGGAAGGGCCTGGCAACTTAGCGTTCTGGGAGCGCAATCCGCACAAGTGCAACTACCCTCGGTACCTGTTGCTAGGAAACTTCGTCGGAGTGCCCAACGGGTACATGGTGCATATATATCTAGTTGAAGTTTGTTAATTGCGATCTTAGACTTGCCTCAAGTATCCGAATGCATCTGATCCTTCTCTCGCCTGAGGCACTTGAAACTTGAAGGCGGTGTTATTACTATCACGATCTACCACGCATTGCGGCACCTCCCCGATCTCACGCGCCTCACCCTCGATGGCAACTTATTCTACGAGGCACTACTTTTATTTCCGTTCTCGGCGTCGTTTCCCTCACCGCTCCTTCCCAGGCCACCAACCTTGCCAGTGACCACACTCCCAATCAGCAACCAATGATTCGCAATCCCCCTGCCCGTTTTCCGCTCTCATTCCTCCCCAACCTGCGCAGGATGTTGACGGCGAAGGACGGGATGCCACTCCCACCTCATACAGCTGCCCAACTCACCTCACTGAACGTTGGATTCTCAGATTGTTTTTGGGATATCGATTATCATCTGTGGCTTTGCCACGGGAGGAATCCCTGGCATCACGGCCTATATGTCCAAGAAGTACGGGCAACAGTGGATGGACTACATGAAGCGCGTCCCTTCTGCGCTTATCCCTGATATTTGGTGATGGTACACGCAGCCGAAGTCAAATCGAAGTTTTTCTTTTTGTATCAGTCCCTGACTGGTTTGCTTTTATGTCTGTCTTTGTGCTTGGAACTACCTGGAAATGTTGTATGAGCTTTGCTAGGATTCCGCTTACCTCTTCTTCCCTTCGGTGCTTCCCAGGCATTCGGTAATTTCAATTCCGTTGCATACTGCCCTCTAATCACTAGCCACCTTTCAAGTGGTCCTGATGGTCGGACTAGACGATGCAGGGAAAATGAGCCTTTTGAACCGCCTGCAACGAGTCAACATCCCGATAAATCTCTTCAATCTCCCATCCAGCCTCCTTGAACAGCGTATAGAAGTGCGGGAAAGTGCGCTCGCAGCCGTTTAGGAGCGCCATCGTCTACATTTTCGTGAGCAATGATCCTTTCGCCTCAGGTGCATCCTCACCTGCATGTCAATGAGATACGGCACCATCCCGACGACCCCCATATTTGCCAACAGCGGCTTTGGCGGCATGATTTCTGGAATGGCTCCGGGGATGTGACTGTACGAGTCGTCCTCCCCGCACACAAACCGCACAATGCGTTCGAGGACGAGGAGCTTCGTAGTGGGTTGGGCGGCGGCCCGAAGTTGACTCAAGATTCTAAGTCAATCAGAGGGCAAGTTGTGCGGAATGGGGGATATAATACGCGTACTTGAGCGTGTACGCGTCGGACCAGTCACGACAGATGTACCGGACCAAGAATATATCTGGGTTAACGATTGGCTGAGTCCCAAAAAAATCGTGCGCTTGGTCCAGTCGGCATTAGCACAGTAGAGGAGGAGTGGTCCAACTGTTTATTTGGTGCCGGCTCACCTTGAAAAGAGACGACTCTAGCTGCAAGGGCACCCGGTAATTCTCGCTCCCAGTGCTGTGACGCGCATTATTTGATATGAACATGGGAGCGGGGCGTGTGTACCTCTTTACCCTCGAGGACAACTGCCGCCTTGTCTTGAATAAGGAAGGGGAGATGAGGATTGGCCCACGCGATCTCGAGGGACGTCGAGCCGATTCCGCCGCCCACATCTACGATAAGTACGTTCTGCGGCAGTTCACGCCAGTTGAAACCTGCAGTGTTTACGACAGCTCGTAATCACGAAAAGAACTGATTTCGGACACGGTGCATGCCTTGCATTTCGCCCGCCGGCGTCACCCTGCGGGATGCGTCCATTGCCATCCCAAATCGCCTGAAGCGGACTCGGTTCTCCGCATGAACAAGTGATTCAACACTGGTTTCAGGATCTTCTTCGGCGAGCCCAATTATAAAGGCTCGGGCTTGATAGTTGAACCCAATTTAAACCATTCATCGGCCAGCTCGGTGCGGGCTACACGGCGATCTCCGTAGGACCTACGTCTATCTCTTCGCATTGGATTGAAATTCCGTCCAGAGCAGCAGTACGAGTATTGATATTGACATTTGAACCTAAGTTGAATCGCATTAAGGATTGAGTCGAATTACAACCTAGAATTAGCCAACCGTTGAACGGCGCTTAACCCTTGGAAGTTATAACCAGTTCAACATACGATTACTCACAGAACCAAAAAAAAAAGCATCAAGGCCTGGAGCTCTAGTATGCTTCTCCCGCCGATCTCCCGTTCATGCCATTGGTGAGACTGCGAGTGAACATCGAGCCACCCTGTTGAATGGCGTTATGGCGTTGAGCGCTGAACGCAGACAAGCTTGCGAAAAGCTAAACTTCGAGTTGAGTTTTGGTTAAAAAGAAAAACCGGTAGCAAGCTGTGCCGCACGTCGGCCCTACTATCTTTGAGGCCCACCTCTGCATAAATTTGATCCGGTGACCTCAGTTCGAGCCCAATGGCCTCAAAATAAAGTCGGAAGATGGATATAGGGCACACTTTGGTCCGAGTACAATTCTAGAGCATTAGGGCAGCATTGGAGCCCAGCAGAAAATCCATAGTCGGATTTTGCACGTTTTGATTAATTTTGATCGCCCGCAAAATCCTCAATCAATTTTGATGCAGAGATAGGTAAAAGTACTCACTGCCTCGGCAGCCTCTCTGTGACTTCAATTTTGCCTCAAAAATTAAGACATCTTAGATTCGACATCTTTGTATGTTAGCCATACACCCTTCAAATGCCGAAGACCCTTCGGCAAGACGTGCATACATACGGGACCCATCAAAATCTTTCTGCAGGGGTGGGTCAAAGATAGTGCTCCGAAGTGCTTCAGTGGGGGCGGTTTACTCCGGATAGCAGCATTCCCTTCTTGGGACACATCAAATTCACACGATATCCGGAGCAAGTTGCTCCGTACTTGCCCAACAGCCGGTAGCCTGGAAAGCCATAGAACCTTTCTTCTATATCAAGACAACTCTACATGCATGAAGCAGGCCAAGGCCTTGTTATCAGCGGCCGAAGTGAGGTGGGGGCCGAGGAGTCCTTGGAGTCGCCGAAAGCTGGCCTCAAGTAGAACTGAATGAGACTGCGGATGGATCACACGTTGGCAGAAGATCCTTCCTTGGTCTACCGTCGCAATGCTCAGCACATCGATCCCCAAGCTCGACACACTTTTACCCCTTTCCGATAATATATTGCGCCTGGCGCGAGCGGATCCCGAGAGGACACTCGGTTTCATCGTCAACGAACACCAATCGAACGCTCAGCCTGCTCTCGCCGATATCACTTGGCGGAATGCTCTCATTGATGTTCGTCGACGTGCTGACGAGCTCGTTGCTGCCTCAGGGCGTCCAGCGCGGAACATAGGAGAAGGGACATTCGTTGTGGGGCTTCTCTTGCGAAACGGCTACAACTACTTCGTCACCCTTACCGCAGCGATCATGCTTAGATGGACGGTGTGTCCAACATACAATAATTCGGGTTTACTCTTCTGACCACCAACATCTTTCAGCCCCTCGTCCTCTCCCCGCGTAATTCGCCTAGTGGCACTATCCATCTTATGGAGTCCGCTCAATCCAAGTGCCTCATTGTTGACTCCGACCTGCTTCCTTTCGCGAAGAATATAAACGAGTCGTGTTTCCACATTGTCAAGATTGACGATGAAATCAGTCCGACCAATGCAGATGTAGACGACTCCCCAGATTTATGGGCCGACTACGAAACTGCAGACCAGGATGCAATGGCCGCTGAAGCTCGCACAGGCATCCTCGCCTTTCTGCACACTTCGGGATCCACTGGTAAGATCATCCTCGTTTGTTGATCCTGTTGTACTATCGCGAGCTACAGGCCATCCTAAGATTATTCCTTGGACACATCAGTGGATTCTGACCGTTTGTTCGGCAATGCGCCGACACCGTCCCCAATCTCTCGGCTGCACCTATTACACAATTATGCCTTTGTTTCACGTAGGTTTCATTTAATCTCAATAAGGTGTTTCTGTCAAGCACCCTTCTTCAGTCTATAGGTGTGCTGATGACATATGTATTTTCTGTCGGACTGGCCGGGCGTGTCCACTTTCTCAATCTGCGCCAACCTCCTACGTCAGCGATGATTCTTAGACATCTGGCTCTGCACGGGGACCGAGCGATGGAAATGGTGCTGCCACCAAGTATCCTTGAAGACATTGTCAGTGGAGAACTTCGAGAGGAGGGCCTGATGGTGCGCCTTCTTAATTCAACGTATCTATGCAGCACAAAAATTTAACAGATTCTTAAACGTGCTGCGATTATCCTCTTAGGTGGCGCACCCCTCCGCCAAGACGTCGGAGATTTCCTCAGCTCTAGTGGTGTGCCTGTGCAAAATCTATTGGGAATGTACGTTGAATCCGTATCATCTTGGTGCCCCCAGTATTGACGACTTGTGCACCAATAGGACGGAAACGGGCCCGCTCGGCGCCGTAGTTCTCACGAAGGAGCCTCCCGACTGGCAATATATGGAGCTAAATGATATGTACCGATATTTCTTCAAACCAATTGGCAGTGGAGGGAATGCCCGAGAAATGATCCTGTTGGTACGTCAAGACAACCTCCAATCCTCCTGCAATCGACACAGTAAATTTCTTAGCCACATGAAAACACTCCTTGTGTGATGAACCACCGTGATCCGGAAGGCTTCGCCACGGGCGATCTGTGGGAACAACACCCAACAAAACCTCATCTATGGAGACCCACGGGAAGAATGGGGGATGTCACGGTCTTGAGCAATGGCGAAAAGACGGACAATAAGCAGCTCGGTATGGTTGGCTGCATGGCCTTTCTCTCGTTAATTTCTCCGCATAGAAAATCTCCTGTGCGCCTCTCCTTCCATCAGTGCCGCCGTGATATTTGGAGCCGGCCGCTTTCTCAACGGAGCCATCGTCTGCCCTCCTGCGCCGCTCGCCTCCTACGAACCTGAAGCCGTCGCGGCCTATTTGGACACAGTCTGGCCTCATATCACTGAGAATGTCAACACCATCATCCCCCAGCACTCCCGGCTCATACGGTCCCTCGTCCTTGTCGCAGCGCCGACCAAACCTTTCGTCCTCACCGACAAGCAGTCCATTAAGAGGAAGGTGACCTTGAATCTGTACACCGACCAGATCGAGGCCGCATACAGGCGCATCGAGGAAGATGGCTACGAGGAAGTCGCACTGCCGAACCACGGTCTGACCTCGCACGGCATAGAATCCATTACATCATATGTGCAGGCTGTGGTGCACAAGGTTCTTCAGAGGCTCGTTCCACTGGACGACGATCTGTTCGACGCCGGATTAGAATCGCTTCTCGCCATGCGGATCCGATCTTCTCTTATCGCTGCCCTGAAAAAGTCCGGGAAGATGGGTTCGGTACCTGGCAATATTGTGTACGCCTTACCTACGCAGCGCGGCCTGGCGCAGTACTTGCTGGGCGTCCTCTCGTCTCCAGAGGCATCGATTGATGACCAGACCTCTTCAGGCTTCGACATCGGTGCCGCCATAACTGATACAATCGAGAACTTCACCGCCGACTTTCCTAGTCATCAAGCTGCAATAGATGCACAGAAGCAGGAAGGGGAGGTATATGCAGTCACTGGGACGACGGGATCCTTAGGGTCTTTCTTTGTCTCTTTACTTTTGAACAAGTCGGAGGTTCGGAAGATCTACCTCCTCAACCGGAAGACCGACGGCGGGCGTATCGAGCAGCGGCACCAGACTGCGTTCCGAAGCAGAGGCCTCGAATACGAACTTCTCGCACAGGCTGTGAGCGAAGGCCGGGCGATACATCTAGAGGTTGCGCTAGGTCAACGAAATCTCGGTTTGAACCGTGAGATTTATGACGGCGTGCGTTGTTGTTTTTCCTGGGCTCGTTCGTAGTTAAATGTTCCGGTTAGATGCGGGGGGAATTGACGCACATCGTGCACTGCGCGTGGCTGCTCAATTTCAACCTCTTCCTTCCTTCCTTCAGGACCCACGTCCAGGGCGTCCGGAACCTCGTTGATCTCGCGCTCGCTTCTCCACTGCCCTCCCCGCCGCGGTTCACCTTCCTTTCCTCCGTGGCAGTTGTGGCCGGATGGTGTGATGGAGCCGCACCAGAGGCCTCGCTGGACAGGCCGGCAGTGTGCTTGGACCAGGGATACGCGCATTCGAAGTACGTCGCTGAGAAGATCATCGAGCGCGCCGTGGCCCATTGCCCGGGATTTGAGGCCACGATCATACGAAGCGGGCAGCTTGCCGGCGCTGAAGAAACGGGCGCTTGGTCGCCGACGGAGCACATCCCGATCCTGATGAAGTCGTGTGTTGATTTTGGGCTCGTGCCCGACAGCTTCCCTGTGAATTCCAGTCGTCTATTAATTATCCAGCTTGTCTGACTTGGCCACTTTCCAGACACTCCGCTGGCTCCCAGTCAACGTCGCCGCGCAAGTGGTCTACATGGTGATCCAGGCCTCGTGCGGCCAGCTGGCGTTCTACAATCTGGAGAACGCCCTGCCGACGCCCTGGCCAAAGGTGGCGCGCACGCTCTCCATGATCTATTCTCTGCCTGTCGTCTCGACTGCAAAGTGGTTAGAACAAGTGCGGACGCGCACGGACCACCCGGCCAATAAGCTCTTCACCTTCTTCGAGGAATACGCCCTGGGCTCGGGCATGCCTGCCCTGCAATTGGACCATGCGAGAGACGCGGCGGGAAATCTGGTGGATTATGTGGTCGATGACGAGCTGATTGAGGTTTATGCACGCTATGCTTGTCGCTGATTTCTACATGTTTCGAGTTCAGGAGGATCACTGGATTTCGTGCCAGGGGGTTGAAGTCGGGAACGAGTGTGTGTCTTTTTTTCTGTATAGAAATTAATAGAGTAGATATGGTGTCCGAGCACTTGGCGTTGCGGCCCTTGCCAGTGCCCGGCCGAATCGCGGGATCGCCGTGAAGGTAAGAGGACTATGCCTATATGAGGCAGGCGAGCACTCGGCTGACCACGGCCACGGCAGGGTATATCTGCGATGACCGGCGAGGGAATAGAGGAAGTGCTACAATGGGTTCGAGGTCACCCTATATTCAATTTTCCAAGTTGATTGCTGACCGACCGCGTTTCGCGTTTAGTTTGTGGTAAATGTATCACATGAGTCAACCGTGGCAGGATATACGATAGAAACGTAGCTCCATCAGACCGAGTGTCGAGTGAGATACGATGAATCGTGTTACTTCCAAGCCACGTCGCGTCTGGCGGAGGAATTGATATTGGTTGTGCTCAGGAAGATGTATTGGGAGTCTAGACTAGTGCACTTTGAAGCGCTTGGAAATTTTATTCGCAGTGCCAAGAAGGAAAACACGCAATAAGGCTGAACGAAGGAAGGCTACTTACAAACGGCATTGGCAGCAGATCCGTCTCCCTAGCCCAAAAGAAAGTGATACGGGATGTATGAGATCGTGCTGTCGCGAATGAAGTAGGTACCGAAAAAAAGAAAGAAGGGCTCTCAAAGAGAGGAATTTCCAAAGATTGTTCAAACGGCTTGCATTTTGCAATATGACAGGATGTCTCTAGTAAAAGGCGAGAAACATGTTTAGTGTCAGGTTGCAATGCCGCTGAATGATAGTAGAGAAAGTCAAGCGACATCATCAGAGTTTTGTACCTTGTTCGGGCCCCGGGTATGTCGTTTTAGTCAGGGGCGGCGCTAATCGTAATATCCACCGAAGTAAAAAACAAAGCATGCTAACACGTCTTCGGTGGACATGCTCATTCTTTCCGCGATTTGAACTGCGTAGATCCACAAAATAAACTTGGCACTGACGGATTGATCGCACCTTCCCACGGTTCCGATTTTCGGATTCATCGCGCATAAAACACCAATGAGTCCACGAATGAGAGCTGACGGGTCCATCCGAACCTCCTTTGCTCACACCAATCCATACCACACGATATATATATCATCCTTCTCGTTCACCGAGTCCGGCTTCAAGCCGAATTTCAACAAGTTACATGGCCAGATACGTCTGAATTAACTTGAATTTTCATAATCTCTGAGGTAACATATAAGGGAGCAGGAATACCAGTAATACTGACTAGCTGGCCCGGGCCCTGTGACGCTTTCGAGTTATTAATCAATTTTTCATCGAGATGATCAGATGTCCAACTTGACCAGTGTACCTCGTCAAACAGATATAATGACGTTCGCCGCATTGTGCGGTCAGGGATTCAAAGTATTCCCGTGCTTCGGTAGCGCTCGGACGCTGGCTGGGATCGACGTGGGTCATCATAACCGCCAGTGGACGCAGAAATTCCAACTCGGTGTACACCTGAAGTATATCAGCTTTGGAAGACCTCAAGAGACAGACATTGAGACATTCAAAACGTGCTTTACGATTGTGCTACCTAGCTGGTATATGTCGACTTTGAACGGGTCATATATGGAGTCTTCCTGCCACTCCGCGACGTATCCTGTCCTACGTGGTCCTGTGGCAAACAGGGCTCGTTCGGAGGACAGCATATCGAGACATCACAGTCTATAAAGTAATATTTGATTGCGAGTACAGCAGAACGTGGGCGGGGTCTGATGGGATGGACACCGTCGCGCGTACGGGGCGCAAAAAAAATGGCTCTCCGGAATAAGCTGGCTTGCGTCGACCATCAAGTTCCCCTAGCACGCCTCTCTATGGAGAAATTTCAGATGTGATACTTTGTGTGGCCGAACTACGTAATACCTCTGAACGATGTTCTGTGATTGCATAAACTCGAGGCCCTTGCAAAATTAATGATGGTGCCTAAAGTACTGGCTTACAACCAAAAAATTGTGAATGGCTGTAGGAATCTCACCCCCCTGGAAGCAGGGTGCTTCAAACACCCTCCGTAGAAATGGCGACAAAAGGTCCCTCAAAATCACGATTTCGTTGACGTCGGTGACATGTTTCAGGACGACCTTTTTCTTCTCATCCAGTTTTGTTGTATCCATGTCCTTTGAGCCCATCTGTCGAATTGCCGTGAGACGAATGGAGATGCATTCCAACGAAGTCAATTCAAACAAGAGCAGGCCGATGCTCTTCGGTCCGCCGACCGCCCAGCATCCGCTGCCCACGAGGATTTCCAGTCTGGATCGTATCTAGGTCGAAGAAGGTATCCTTTCGTTTTGAGAGCATTGTAGCGCTTGGCTCAGAAAATCTCGGCTGGAGTGTGAGTAAAGAAAATCACGACAACGTTTGGAAAACGTGCGATTGGCCACGTTTTCACCAGTGGGTTGAATTAACTAAGCAATAATCCCTTTCCATCGCCGTAGGCTTTTGACGACTCTAACTCTGTATTCGCTTCTGCGAGAAGCTTCTTCGGCAGCTTGTTTACGATTTGTTGCATAATTTCAACTGGAACACAACCGTGAGAGCCACTATTGATCCAATCAGTGGCAGTGTCCGGGATTACCAGATCCGGCTCTCTCCGACCTGAGTATTTTCCGTTTCCTTATCCTAGGAGACGGTGGAACCGGTTTAAAGGAGCGGCCAGTCCCTGTGGAACTATAGATATGGACCTTACTATCTGTTCGATTGATTCGTTGGAGACTGAATGTCATATAATTTATGCAACTTGAGGCAAGACTTGAGGCCTGGAACAGCGTCGAGTGCGCTGTACGATGAGGTGAACCGTAGCCCAGCTTTTAAGACTTCAGGGACATCCCATCTCCGATTTCTCATAAACAAATATTTTGGTTCTATGTAGCGAGCGCTCCATTGTGAAAGAATATCCTGCTATTCTGTGCAGCTGTAGCGCCACTGTGTCTTAAATTGATCTCTCTATCGAATAAGTTAGTCCTCTGGCCTCCTCTGGCGGTCTCCTGCGAGCCGAGGCCTCGCCGTCGTGCGCACGCGCCACCCTGTCGCAGATCTAGGACTGCTCTCTAGTCTAGACAGATACCAACGTTCACAAAATCCCATTGACAGCCCCAAGGCCGCAAGCAAATACCGGATAACTTAACCCCTTCCGAGTCCCAACCATACCCTCACTCCTCCCTCCGCACGCTCCCACACGCGTCTGCATCCGGCGCGACTACATCCGCGTCCCCGCGCGCGGCGCGCGCCCACTGCGCCCACGGCTCCGTCCCGTGCACGGGCCTAGCGCGCGCCGCGCGGAACACACCCTCCTCCACGCGGTCCAGCGCGAGCAGGGCGCAGAGCACGAGCGCGTCGAGGAGCGTTGCGATGAAGGAAGAGCGGGCGTCGAGCGCGTGCCGCGGCGGGACGGGGAGCGCGGGGAGTGCGCCGCCAACGGCCGCCGCGCGGAGGCGCTGCCGCCAGCTCTTCGCCTTCGTGGGCGGGCTCGGGGGCGCGAACGTCGCGCAGAAGAGTGCATCGTCGGACGCGGCGAAGAGGTGCTCGGCGGCGCCGAGGCGCAGCGCGTGCTGCGGGGAGGGCGCGCGGAGGAGGACGGCGAAGAGGAGGGGCGCGGCGTAGTGGATCGTCAACGCCGCGGGCGGCTCCTTGCTGCCAGACGGGGAGAACGTGATGCTGCGGAGGGCGGGGTCGGCGGGGACGAGCGTGACGGAAACGCCGGTCTCGCGGACGCGACGCGCGAGGAAGGCGTGCACGCGGCGCTGCGCATGTGCCTCGAGCGCGCCTGCGGGGAGGTGCCGCACGGTGTCGGGCGCACCGGCTGCGGCCGAGGACGTGGAGGGGTGGGGGAGCGGCGCGGGGCGCGGGAAGACGTCGAGGCGCTTGACGTAGTGCAGGATCCACGCGACGTACGCGATGCGCGCGAAGGAGAGGAAGAGTGCGAAGGGCGCGCGGGCGAGCGCGCTGAGGAGGGCGGGCGCGGTGAGCGGGGTGGAGACGGTGGGGCGCAGGAGGGCGGTTAGCTTGAGGGGGCCCGGAACGGCGGGGTCGTCCGACTGAGTGTGCAGATGCACGCGCACGCTCGGGCGCGGGGGCGGCACGGGTTCTGAGGTGGGCGAGACCCCAGAAGGGGGGTGGGATGGACGGGTGACGGAGACGGTGTAGAAGCCGCTGCGGTCGTTGAAGGGCGAGACGTGGAACGCGCGGGGGAAGGTCCACTGGTGGTCGAACCTGGATATGTGATTCGATGATTTGATAAGAGAGGCAGAACGGCGACTGACCCGCGGGAGGGCACCTTGTCCTCACGAATGCCGGGCTCCAGGCAGTACACATGCGCCTCCCCGAACGTGTTGTGAACCTTGAAGTAAATTACTTGAGCGTCAACGCTCGCACGAAGCCGAGAACGCTGACCTCGAGCACAGCGAGGAAGAGCACGCCGTCGGGACGGTAGCAGAAGTAGACAGTCAGTGGGTTGATTCCCTCGAAGCCGAGCAGGCCGGGCATGGTCATCATCCACGCGTCCTCCAGGGGATCAGTGAACCCTCGGTCAAGCAGGACCTTCACCAGCCGCTGCCGAAGCGAGCCATCCGAGGGGCAGAGATACGGCGCAGCGCGCAAGCCAACAAGGCGGGCCCAACGGCCGCCGTAGCCAAAGACCCAGCCGCGGCCGAGGTCGAGGGAGTGGTCCTCGAGCGCGTTGAGCGAGAGCAGCAGCGCAAGCGTCGGGTAGGTGAATGCATGCGTCGAGCGCACGGGAAGAAGGCGAGCATGAGTGACCTTGTTCTCAAGGACGTAGCCCCGAGGACAGAGGGTGGGTGCAGCAGACATGCCGGCGGTCAACGCAGACGGGGTACGAGGCGGGGTATTTGGTTCGGAGGGATCAGCCAAACAGTAACGGCGGATCACGGTCACAGGCGCGTCGGTTGGTTTACAGCCATGAACGCGCCTGCACCCGTCCTAGCGACGCCCCTCGCCTCTGTACCTCTCCAGGTCCAAGAAAGCCGTAATAAGCGTCTCGGCCGGCAGCAGGCCCGATTCCGCGACCGCGGCGGGTGAAGCAGTCCTTTAGTACCTTGCGACTTATCGCTAACGGATTAATGGCAGGATATTCGTTCCGCGCTCGCACAACAATCTTCTAGACATCTTGTTGGGCAATAAGAAGCTGTCACCGCTGAAGCGCCGCTCGCGGTCGCGGTCGCGCAGCGTCTCCGTCTCGCCGACCAAAAAGCTTGCTAGGAAGACCAAGGGTGGCACGAGGCGCAAATCCTCCAAGGCCGCTGCGGACGAGCAGGATGCAGATGAAGAACAGCCAGTCGCAGGTGCGTCTCCTAGTCTCTGCATCTGGAATCCCGAGTTGCCTCAAACTTGGGCCATATCGCTGGAGCACAACACAAAGCTGTCCATCGGGTAGCTCGTGGTGGACATTCGCCTCGGTTTTTTACTCCCCCACCTTCAATCTAACTTAGGCCGTCCAAACCGCCGTATTGATTTGTTGACACACACCCCCTCAAGGTCCCTCCCGCCTCCCCTCTGCTTCAACTTCCAGCAAGGCAAAGGCAAAGGCGAAGAAACCCGCCGCCGTCGCCGGCGCCCCTGGTACATCCACCCTCTCTCCCTTTGCACCATTCTCATCACTTAATTGATGCACCAGACGCCCCGAAACGCAAAGGCCGCCCCCCAAAGTCCACATCCACATCCAAATCCAAGTCCACTACCACAACTACCCAAACCGAAACTACTACAATAACACCAGGTACGCCGCCCCTACCCCGCGCCCCGCGTCCCGCTGAGCAGCATGCATCTAATAAAATAACCTAACAGCGGAGGAATCGCCGGCAGCGAAGCCCAAACCCAAGCCCAAGGCCGCGCGGAAGACCGGTACGTATTTCTCTCATCCATCGGCTACAACGAACTCATTGGGCTTGGTGCGCAGGCGCCAGTGCCGCCGCGAAGGCGAAGCCAAAGGCAACGGCGCGGCGTACGAAAGCGACCGCAAGAGCGGAAGCGGAAGCCGACGACGATGCGGACGCGCCTCCTGCGCGCGCACAGCGGGCACGCGGCGCGAAGGCGCGCACGACGTACGCGGAGCTGTCCGACGACGACGACGACGACGACGACGAAGCGGACGAGACGCCAAAGCCGAAGGGCAAGGCGCCCAAGCGGAAACGCACAGAGGAGGAGGCGGAGCCCGCACCCGCGCCCGGCGCGAAGCGTAAGCTCGCGGTCATCGTGGAGGAGGACGAGGACGAGCATGAGGACGAGCCTGTCAAGCGGCGGAAGGCGGACGACGGGGCGGACGACGACGACGACGAGAAGAAGCCTGAGCCGAAACCCAAGCCCAAGGCGGGGAAGCGCGCGCTACCGCCCGTCGTCGACGTCGTGGAGGAGGCGCCGTCTGAGCCGCTCAAGCTCAAGGCCAAGGCCAAGCAGAAGACGAAGCCGACCGCAAAGCCCCCGCCCGCAGAGGAGGAGGAAGACCCGAGGCCGGAGTCCAAGCCCAAGAGGAAGCGTGCGGTCAAGAACCCGCCCGAACCGCCCATAGAGGAAGAACCGGAGCCAGAGGCGAAGCCCAAGCGGAAACGTGCTGTAAAGGAGCCCCCGCCCGAGCAGCCTGCAGAGGAGGAGCCGGAACTGGGGCCAAAGCCCAAGAGGAAACGGACGCTTAAGAACCCGCCGGAGGAAGAAACCGCCCCACCGGCGAAGCGGCGCAAGCCCGCGGCGCGCGATGAGGAGGAGGTTGCGGAGCCCAAGCCCAAGCCCGTTAGGCGGCGAAAGCCTGCCGCTCCGCTCGCAGAGGTGGCGGAGGAGGACACGCCTTCCCAGTCCGCGAAGAAGAGCGCGGCGAAGAAACGGTCCGCGGAGACCGCAGCGCCCAAAAAACCCCTCGTCAAGAAGCGCGCCGGGGCGGCAGAGTGCGTATTCCCCTCCTCCGCTTCGTTGCCTCCACTCACTCACTGGCCGCGCAGGCCTCCATCCAGGACACTCAAGGAAAATACGCCATCGTCGCCTCCTGCGAAGGTGTGTGCATCTCGTGCTGCGCGCCCGTTTCTGCTGATGTGTGCATGCAGGTCTTACCGTTACCTGTGCAGCGAGGCCTGCCGAAGAGCGTGCTGGAGCGGGTGCGGGCGCACGCGGGCTTGCGCCTGGCCGCGGACGACAGCGAGCCGGACGAGCTCGATTTCCTGTCGTGACATCGACATTGCTTACGACTTGCTTTTCCCGCATTGTAGACAGATAGACACATGAAGCCTGGCACGCACATACGTACATACCTATTCAATGTTAAAGAGCCTCAGATGTGTTTGCGTGGTGTGCCCGAGTCAATCGCAGGACGCGCGTGGCTTCATTCATCTACGACAGTCATTCATTCGTTTTTTTCGATGCGATTCGATTCGAGGGGGTCCCATCTGCGTGCATCTCTAGATTAGACGGGCGCGCCCTTCTTCGGGTCCTTCTCGAGCTCCGGGACGAGCATCGTCTGCGGCAGCGTCAGCATATATCCGCGGAAGGAAGGACAAGCAAACGCACCTGCGTGCCACCGACGCCGCCCTCCCACGTCTGGTACCGCAGCGCGGTGAGCCCGCGCTTCTCCGCCGCCAGTCGATGCGTCTCCTGCAGCGAGTTGCGCACGGCGCGCGCGGTGATTTGGGTGTATTTGTTGTAACTGTTTCCCCTGCGGTCATATACGAAGGAGACGAGAGAGAGGGGTGGGGGTGGGGGTGGTGGAGGAGGAGGAAGAGGAGGGGGGACTGACGTGAAGACGCTCCGCCAGGTTGCGCTGCTCATCGTTGCAAGAAGGATGAAGGATTGATGCGCGTGTTTGCATCACGGGGTGTAGCCAAATAGCGCCTCCGAACCTCTCCGCAACTTCCAATTCAGCTCCGACTCCACCTTTGAGCTCTTATGGAGGTCGAGTTTACTTAGTAAGGCTCTGCTCAGAACTCAGCAAGTGCACCACTCTCGAGGTTGCTCACTGACCCGAGAATCTTCAAGCAGATGCCAGTTTTCAAAGTTCTTTTCGAACTTTTCTTTTGGCTTTCAAGTTGTGATCTTCAAGTTCAAAGTTGCAGACCGCTGGACGATACGCACCGAGCGGTTGGAAACAGCCTGTTGTGCGCTTCATTCCTGTCCGCCGCGATGATAGCCGTTGTTACGAGTAGCCTGAGTGTGTGCCAGAAGTGCGCCTCAGATTCGCGCGGCGTCAAATAATCCCGAATACTGCCTTTTGCCTCTTTGTTGAAGAGCGGCAGGAAATACAAATATTTCAGCTCACCGATGGTATTTTGTCGTGCGATGCTCAACTGCTGATTTTATTCATTTGGATAGTATACATAGTTTCATCCAGAGGGCGAGCTGCATACTCTAATGGAGTTAAATAGGATCCCCCGCCTCCTCGGCTGACGTTGTGAGCGGCCGCCGTTTCCACACGTCCTGCATGGTTTTTGGAGCTCGTCTGGAACTGATAGCGGTATTATCCGCACGCCCAGCCCAGTTCTTGATGAATTCAGTCTCGACCTCGATGGCAAAACGCACATCAGTATGCGAAATGCCAAACCTTTTGCGTTTGTATGGGCGCGCGCCCTCTGAAAGTTTGCTGAACGACACCAGGTGCACTGTGCACCGGTCCTTGAACAGCTGAACCTTGACCCCTGCCTGACTGGGGCTCGGTACGGGCTTGTCACAGAAAAGATGGACGCACCAAACCGTGTGTTGGTTCGGGGATGGCGGCGACGACAGCAATGAAGAAATCTTTTGCGGAGGCATAGTCGTGGAATCGGTAAACACGGTGGAGGGATGGATTGCCCGGGAGATGGAAGTTGGCTTTGGCAGCTCGATTATCGGTGAATAGTCCCTTAAACGGAATGCTCTCGATGTACCAGCCATTCGCTACAAGTGGCTTGATATATGTTTCGAGATCGCCCTGGGTGATAGAGGGCGGACGTAGGGCTGGGGCGGGGGGCAGGGAAGGGAGCGCCACAGACACGATCGGAGCATGGTTTTGCGGGGCGGGAGGATGGTCGCGTGGTTTCCTCTCTGAAAATGCGGCGGCGAAGGCCTTAAGCGATTTGGGATGGAAAAAGGTATCAGTTCGAACAGCCGCATCCGGGCAGATCTTCTGGTATTCCGCCCCGGTCTCAATGGCGAGGCGAATCACACTCCGAGTGATGCCTTCCTGCGAATTCAGGTAGAAACGGGCCGAGAGGTGAGGGGAGACTGTGATCTAAATAGGGTCAGGATGGATTCATGAATCATAGGCTGCCACGGATTACATTGGCAGGTACATTTCGCGTATTTTGGCTGAACGCTACTAATTCTTTGGTAGACCGGAAGTCGAAGGTCCGCCGCAGATCAGGATGGTATATCCGGCTTCCTAAATCCGGGGAAGTAAATCCCCAGCCATATTTGTACAAGGGTTTGAGGTACTGAGAGACGTCGGAATCAACCAATGGTGCCGTGGACGCCTCAGGCGGGGGCGGGAGAGATGGCTGTTATGGGCAGTATTAGATGACTGGAAGCGATAAGCACTTCAAGAAACCTTTCCTTCACGATATTTTTCTACGAGGAAATATGATTCAATGAGGCGAGATTTTGGCCAGAAAAGAAGTAATCACCACTAGGGAAGACGACGAGTATGTTCTTGTCCAGTCGAATGCGGGGACGGCCGATATACTCCCTGCATAAAGACCGAAACGGTTGAGGGGCCTGAAATCCGTGAACGCGCGAATGGCTTGGCGACACATGACGGAGTTGAGAGAAAGTCTTGGAGAAAGTACGAGCACCGCCACTGAACCAACAACTTAACCACACAGCCGAAACACTGCCACTGATGGCTCTCACGGTTGTGTTCTGGTTCAAGAAATTGAAATTCCCGCGTAAAAAATCGCACAAGACTGGAGACTGATTAAGCCCATAAACAAAGAGTCGCAATCATCCCGAACTCACACATTGTCGTCACGGTGTAGAAAGCTCTCTCTGACCTCAGTGACCAAGTCAGTCTCTCTTGATAGACTCCCTCGCTCGTTCCTCGTTCTGACCTCTCAACTTTGACAAATACAACATAATAACAATGGCGAGAGCCGTCTGGAACGGGAGGCAATGAATATTAATTATGTATGTAAGTCGAACACGTGGCCAATTGCACGCTTTCCACACGTTGTTCATGAGTGTCTCCATTCGCGCTCCAGAAGAGCTGTTCTGGGTCAGCCGGTACGATTCTTTCAAGCAAGAGGATACCTGCTTCGACCTCGATACCATCCCGACTGGAAACCTTCATGGAAACCGGGTGATGCTAGCCAATTGCTGACCGAAGAAATCCGGCCTGCTCGTGTACGAATATCATTGAAATTCAGCCCTACGTGGCTCACATTTAACAGATGTGGCCAAATGTCATGGATGCCATCAAACTGGACGAGACGAAAAAAGTTGTCCTGAAACATATGACGGACGCCAACGAACTTGTGATTTTGAAGCAGCTTTCGTTGGCGACGGATAAAAGGAACCACACAGTCCCTCCCATCGAGTTCCTTTTTATCCAGCCAGATGAGACGGGCCCCAAGGAGTTTTATCTCGTTATGCCTTTTCTACGGAGGGCGTTTGAGGCACCTAACTTCGAGAGGCTGGGTGAGGTTCTCACGGCCCTCCACCAATTTCTAGTCGTAAGCCAGTACCTCCCGCACTATTATTAATTCTTCACATTCCGTTAGGGCCTCGAATTTATGCACTTAAAACACATCGCGCACAGGTATTATATAGTTCGGCTACACAGAGTATCGCATCTGAAATTTCTCCACAGAGATGCGTGCTACGGGAACCTGATGGTCGACGCCAGTCAGTTTATTCCGGAGAGCCATTTTTTTGTGACTCATACGCGCGACGGTATCCATTCTATCAGACCCCGCCCACGTTCTTCTGTATCCGCAATCAAATATTACTTTATAGACTTCGATGTCTCGATATGCTGTCCTCCGGACGAGCCCTGTTGGGCACTGGACCACGTAGGACAGGATAGAACCGTCCCGAGTGGCAGCAAGACTCCACATACGACCCGTTCAAAGTCGACATATACCAGATAGGTAACACCATCGTAAAGCACGTTTTAAATGTCTGTCTTGGCTCCTCTTGAGGTCTTCCAAAGCTGATATGTCGCCTTCAGGTGTACACCGGATTGGAATTTCTGCGTCCACTGGCGGTTATGATGACCCACGTCGATCCCAGCCAGCGTCCGAGCGCTACCGAAGCACGAGAATGCTTTGAATCCCTGACCGCAGAATGCGACGGACGTCACTATATCTGTTTGACGAAGTACACTGGTCGAGTTGGACATCTGATCATCTCGATGAAAAACTGGTTAATAACTCGAAAACGGCAGAGGGCCCGGATCAGCTAGTCAACTACTAGTACTTGTATCTGCTCTCTCTTGCATTTTATATGAGATATTATGAAAAAATTGAAGTTCGTTCACGCATGTTTGGCCATGTAACTTGTAGAAATCCGTCTTGAAGCAGGACTCGGTAAATGAGAAGAATGATATATATTGTGTGATGTCAAGGGATGCGAAGAGAGGAGATGGGTCCGGTAGCTTTCATTCGTGGACGCATTGGTGTTTTATATTTGCGCGAAGAATCCGAAAATCCGAACCGTGAGAAATTGCGATTAATCGGTCCGTGCCGGGTTTATTTTGTGGACCTGGTTCAAATCGCGGAAAGATGGGAATAAACTGAACATGTCCACCGAATACATGCTAGCATGCTTTATGTTTGGCCTTGTTGGATTTCACGATTCACCCCGCCCCCGAGATTAAACGACATAGCCGGAGCCCGGGGCCCGAACAAGGTACAAAACTCTGGTGATGTCGCTGACTTTCTCGACAATTGGCAGCGGCATTGCAAACCTGACACCAAACATGGTTTCTCGCCTTTACTAGAGACATCCTGTCATATTGCAAATGCAAGCCGTTTAAACAATCTTTGGAAATCTTCTCTTCGAGAGCCCTTCTTTCTTCCTTTTTTTCGTACCTTCCATACCCGACAGCATGATGTAATTGTAAAACGTCCCTTATCAGTTTTTTTTTTGGCCCAGGCAGATGGATCTCCTGCAGGTGCCGTTCTTTAGGTAGCCCTCCTTCGTGCTGTTTTTTGCGTATTTTCCTTCCTGGCAACATCACTATAGGTTTCGGTGGTCTGTCGCCATTTCCACTGTGAATAAAATTTTCAAACACTTCTCATGAAAAGACACTGTGAATCCAAGTCTCCAAAATCGTAGACTCCCAATACGTCTTCCGAGCCCAACCAATATCAATTTAATTTCCTCCGCCAGACGCGTACTTGGCTTGGTAGTAACATGATTCATCGTATCTCACTCAACACTCGTCTGATGGAGCTGTTTCTATAGTATATCCTGCCACGTTTGACTCATGATACATTCGCCACAAACTAAACG
>JARJLE010000616.1:0-24275 GCA_029289555.1 Mycena latifolia | reverse complement strand
CACTACCAGAATCCGATGTTATTATGGAACCGGCATAGCTCCCAGCATGCTGGATTTCAGTGCTGGTCGGCGGGGCAAATAATATCGCTGCTGATGAAAGAAAATAATCAAGCTTTCCCGTCTTGAGCAGCATAATCTCGAGAGGAGAATAACAAGAAGGGTGATAATCAAGGATACAGTCACTTTACTTATCCGCGCGAGTTATTGTCACATGTGGTTAAGACTCAGGATACTGGATCCTTTTTTTTGATAGCTACTATATATGAAATCAGTGACCGTTGTAAACTTAGCTCTTTGTCCCACAGCTGTAGTTTTTCTCCCGCGAAGGGGACGTCGTTTATCAAGCTCCCTAATAGAGGTTTGGATCGGCGCTCAAAGCAAGAGAAAAAGACTGTTACTTCTGGTAGTGACTCGGCAGCGAACTAGGTTTTTGTCCATTGCTGCAAGTGACGCTGCAAAGAGTCCCTTACTCTTATTTCTGTGACGTGTGGAACGTTCTCGGCGTCGATGGCTGCTACTATTAAAATCACGAGTGTGCAATGTGTTTCCCGCACCAAGATCGAGATTCGGGGAATCCCTCCCGCGAGGCTTCAGCCCAATTACGCGCCATAAAATTAGCAGAGGGTCAAAAGAAGATAGACACGATCTCTGTCGATCCCCCCCCCTCATGTCTCTCCTAAGGATACTCTGCGTCGTCGCATCGACACTAGGCTTGCACACGGCGTCGACGTCTCCAAACCTCCTCCACTAGATTCGGGCCGAGCAATTGCGCCGACTGGCTTGGAGTTCATGCTAGCGTCTCACCATTTGCGTAAGACCCAGACGGTCAGTATTCTCGAAAGCCGCGAAGAAAGTCGGTTCATTAAAATACAGGGTCTTTACTGGAGTGTGGCGTCGCAGAGATGGCTGTCATTGTCGCACAAATTGCGTCGCCGTCAATTTGGGCCCAAAAGGTTTTGTCCGCACTCGCCTTCGGTGGCGACCTCACTAAGGTCCACCTCGCCGCTACGCCAACACTCGTGCTCGGGACCCTGCTCATCACCAGTGGAGCTTTGGTCCGTCTCCGGTGTTACAGTGCCTTGGGCAGACACTTCACATTCGAGACCGGAATCTTTAAGAACCACGAATTAGTGACGACCGGGCCGTACGGCGTTGTCCGACCCAGGGTATGCAGGGGCGTTCCTTGCATATTTGGGACTCATGCTGTACTACACGAGTCCATCCTGGGTGATGGAATGTGTGATCAAGGGGAGCACGGCCGGCAAAGCTTTCGGGGGATTATACGCGCTTCTGATGTTTCTCGTCATGACGGGGTTGACTTGGCGCATCCCAAAGGAGGATGAAGGGCTAAGGAATGAATTCGGGCCGGAGTGGGAGAAATACGCGGCCAAAGTTCGATATGCGTTGATACCGGGTGTGTTTTAGGCTGTTTAGTTTTTACCTACCTGAACGCAAAGATTGTTGATTATCGGATGGCCCATTGCTGTAATCAACAAATCAGCATCAGCTCATCTTTGCATCATAATACAGGCGGACTCTATAACAGACGGACCTGTGGCACAACGCGGGCGGACAAACAATTATGAAGCCAAACTTTTCCAAACCTGGAGAAAAATTGTTGGAATTCATGGGTTGAGCAAATCCGCGACAATAGCGCGCCAGTTATGTCACAGATAACTGTGTGGAAAGAGAGGCTGGAAGCTTTCTAATCCTCACGTCGTGACCAAAGGGCATTCGCGACCTGAACCACATCCACCATCTCGCGCGTGTCATGTACCCGGACAACCATAGCACCTTGCTGAACGGCACACGCAACAGCCGCAGCCGTCGCCCATCCCGGCTCCTTGGGTTCTGTCTTCTTCCCGGCTGCCTGCTCAAGTATAACCCCAAGGGAACGACTTCCTCGAGGCGCCAATCAGTGCGGATACCCAATCAAAGCATTTTCGTCGTCTGTCCCGCCCTACAAGTAATCCGCCGTCAGCGAAACACCGGCATAGAAATTTGGGAAACTCACCGTGCCCGACGTACGAGTTGGCCGTAATGGCAGAAGCATCGCGAAGAACTTCCAAATTGCCGTCCAAAGTCTTGCTAAACCAACGCCAGGATCAACGATGACGAACCACCGGCGTACCCCGCCCCTGCCCTTGACTATCAATCAACTTTCGTTCCGAGCTCGATTCTGACACCCTCGAGGACCGCCTGACCAGCCCCCCGCATAATCATACGCATCGTAGTCCTTGTTTGTGCCTGCCTCGCCCCTTGAATGCATCAGAACGACGGGAACAGCAAACTCCCGGGCAATCGATTTCATGTCCGACATACACCTAACCGCAGCGCCTTCCGTCTGCGGGAAAGGATATGAGCTCTGACCGGTGAACGAATACACGTCATTGATGCAATTCGCACCAGCCAAAATGGCAGCGCGCGCGACCTCGGGCCGAAACGTGTCTACGCTGATGGGAAGTTGGGCATTCGCAGTACGGATCGCCGCGATGTAGGGCTCGACCCGAGCGATTTCCTCCTCGGCGCTGATGAAAGCAGCGCCGGGCCGGGTGGAGTAGCCTCCCACGTCGAGGATGCTGGCACCGCCAGCAACAGCGTTCTGAGCGTATTCGAGCGCCGTTGGGAGAGTATTATGTGTCGCGCCATCGGAGAATGAGTCTGGGGTTGTGTTTAACGTTGCCATCACGCGCGTTGGGTATGTGCGGGGCTCAGTTTTCTTCTGTGTAGGGTTAGGAGAGGATGTGTATGCCCAGTGTGTCACAGTAGGTGGGACGACAGGAACAGAGTGCGGGAACGTGTAGTTGGCAGGCAATGGACACTGCGGGAACGGGATGACTTGGTGCATTGGCGTAGCATCTGCCGGGATATCGAGCGCAGCTAGCAATGTGGACACACTTGATGCACCAGCGGATGTACAAAGTCTGGGATCATACTAGTGACGCATTAGAATAGTACGGGTTGAGAATTTATGATACCACTCACTCGTTAAGTGGCCTAAGAACAAACTCTCGTTCGGCCAATCTAGGGTGGGGGATGACTAATTCACCCTCCAGGTCATCTAGTTCTTCGCGAGGGTCTGCTCGTGTGTCGATCAATGCGTCGCCGTAGAATATAATGTCAAGGTCAACCGCCCGCGGACCATTGCGGATGGATGGGACACGGCCAACTGTCGTCTCGATTAGTTTAAGGACTTTTAAGAGCTCGATTGGCCCCAAATTGGTCTCGATCTAATCCGCTATAAGACGTTGAAATCTAAACGGTGGTGCTCGCGCGACTGACCATGCAAGCACAGTTGAGGAAGGAAGGCTGGTCGGTAATATACATAGGGGCGCTTTCATACATGAAGCTGGTGTTGACCACGGCGATGGTCGCATCTTTTGTCCCGAGGATAGCTTTAGGAGCTTCAAGCAGCCGGAGAGCAAGCTCAATGTTGTAGAAGCGGTCGCCGATATTCGAACCGAGCGCCAGTGCCGCAGTATGAGTGGGCATGTCTAGCGCAAAATTCTAAAAAAGACCCTCAATAGGGATACATGGCTGAATGGCGTGAACCGCACCTGGGAACCAGGCCCCTGTTGCATCCCCCGGATGAAGGTCTCAGGATAATCTTCATAGGTCCGCCAGATTTCGATTTCTGATGAACTTGCGAAAACGATGGCGGAGGGTTTTGCCACTTTGACGGTTACAAGTGGCGGCGGCCGAATGCTGTCCGTTTTCTCCATCGCAAGTTGGCGGAGCGTCTCTTTGGCAATATAGGATGTAAGAGCCTCTAACGTCCGGTAGGAGGACTTCGCTATTTTCTTTGCACGCGGTCAGATACGTAAGGGAACGAGATGTGCGAATCTACCTCGTGTAATTCCCGCGTCATGGACCGAAAATCCATCCAATTGTCAGGTTGTAACCCAGCGTCCCAGCGCTCAATAAATATGGTTACGCGGACGGTTTGTCGTTCTTCGCGCTCGCATGCATTGACCCCGATGATGGTCGAGCATTCGAGATCCTCCCAAAAGTGCTTGACGTAACCTACGGACCACGATGACACGGAAGATGTCGTGGCTATAGATTCGACACCAACCGCCTTGCAGTTCAGAGGCGCCCTGGATTGAACGACCTTCAGACGAGCTTCACGAATCATTGGAGCCTCTGGACGCGAAGGCAATAACAAAAGCTCAAAGATCTGGACGGAAAGCTTTTCCAAGCTTTCTAACGGCGGGGTTTATCATTCAAGGAATCCCGCAGTAAGGAAGAGAGGGATGAATAGTTGATGGTGTGCGACAGATTGTCGGTAGATGCCGTGGAGGAGATACTGTGCGGGATGGAAAGGGAAATCAGGACCGGCTGAAGGACCGGCTGCCCAGGAGGTTTGGGCCATATTGAACCTGTGAGGAGCGGGACGGTAAGGAGGAGATCATTGATGCGAATTGTATCTCGGGGTTGGGAAAGTGGCATTGTCGGAAGCGTTTGAGAGACAAGAAACAACAAGACCGGCCCGGGGCCGAAAAAAAAAGTGTATTTCTGCAGTAATATATTCCTCCTCCCTCAATTTTGATAAACGCATGAGAGCGACGAGTCTAAGCTAACCTAAATTCTAAAACTGTGCGTATTCAATCAGAGTCCAGGCTTCCGAGCCAGCTTCCGTGAGCTTCCGTTACTGGTACATTATTTAAAACTTTTCAAGGTTTTTCCCCTTCACAAGCCCACCACGACTTCGCTGCTAGGATCTCTTTCAGCGAACCCTTTGATCACGTCCTTCACCAAATCGATGTCGGCTTTTTTCACCTCGATGACGTTTCTCTGCCTGTCCAGCAAGCCAATAAATTCCGTAGGCAGCACGTCTCGCTCAAAGTTGAATGCAGACTGGCCACGCAACGCGAGAGTCACTGCCTCGGAGAACTTGGCGGGGTGGGCTGTAGACAGCATTATTTGATAGGCCGCGCCGGATCTAGTCAATGATTCAGAGCATTGCTGGTATACAGAAAAGGAAGATCATACTCTCGAGAAGCGATTATTTGGCCGGCGGCCAATCCAACTGCAGTATGCGGGTCGACAACATAGGATGGGCTTGCTTCAAAGTGGGAAAGGATCGTCCGAAGGGTCTGGTGGCAGGGTGAGACCGCAACTTCATGCCGAAACTGTGCGCACCTGCTCATCCGAAATTCTTTCTGCAAGGAAGTCCCGTCGGGCGATCTCCATGACAGCCACAGGAATTTCTACCCGGCCATCCCTTTTCATCGTGCTCATCCAGCCTGCCAATATATCGCAAGCGGTGGTCATGCGATTCGCTTCGTCGGTACCAGCATTCTCGTAAGCCAGGTACCAAAGCAAGCGCTCGAAATTGCTCGATACGAGGATGTCCATAGCTGGAGACAGCGTCTCTTTGACACCACTTGAAGCGGTCCCCTGTCTGCCGTCGGAGGCACTAAGATCTACGGCAGAGTCGACCTTTTCGTACTTTCCTGCATTCCAGAATCTGGCGAGGATATCATTGGCATTCGTTGCGACAACCAATTTGACCATGGGTAGGCCCATCCGCTTGGCGTAGTATCCAGCTAGGATGTCCCCGAAGTTCCCGGTAGGAACAACATATTGAATATCAATGTTTTCGACATTGACGCCCGGGGACAGCTGCGCCTGGAGGTGGAAGTAGGAAAGAAAATAATAAACGGTCTGCGCGAGGATGCGAGCCCAGTTAATGGAATTGACCGCGCCAAGGCGGTGAGTCGCATTGAATTCTGCATCTCCAAAAAGCGATTTGACGATATCCTGGCGTCGACGCGATTTAATAAAGGAACTACGCATGGCAACGACCAACTTGCCTGACAGTCGTCGAACGTGCCTGTGACAGCAAGATTATGCACGTTCGCATCGGTAACGGTAGTCATTTGCGCCTCTTGGATGGGTGAAACGCGACCTTTGGGTGGAGTATGAAGATGGAGATATTCGCTTTGTTTCGTAGACCATAAATTGCGGCACTGAGAACAAGGTAAAGGACACGTTATTCTCTGGAGCAGACACGCACCTTCCAGTATCACCGCTCGTAGCACCAACTACTGTCAGCTTCTCTGGTTTCTCGCCAGGGGCTTTCCGTGCGTTGCGGCGAAGCAGGAAGAACTCGAATAAATTCCCCAATAGTTGTAGAGCGACGTCCTTGAACGCAAACGTGGGGCCATGGAATAGCTCGAGAACGTATCTCTTGCTGTCCAGCTTTTTAAGAGGCGTGACGTCTGGATGCCGAAAGGTCTGGTATGATTTTTGCACTAGTGCGCGAAGGTCTACTTCGGATATCTCGTCTTGAGAGATATACAGAGAGAGGACAGCAACGGAGAGATCGACAAATGAGTACGACTTCCATTTCGTTTTCCAGTCGGAGGGAAGAGATGGAATGGTTTCGGGGATGTATAGGCCACCATCCGGCGCTAAACCAGCCAGGACTGTCTGTCAAATGTCGGTTTCAAACGAGACATGGGTGCTGTGTATTGACCTCTTCAAAGGAGAGTTTTTGGTTTCCGCCACGAGTTGAAAAGTACTTCATCGCGAAAGGCACTTAAGGTTTAGATCAAAGAGAGATCAAAAGATCACGGCGGCCAAGAGATGACTCGTTTGGGACTTTGGAGTTGTTTGTATCGGTGAATAGGGGCTCAGGTTGGGAAATCCGAAAAGTTGTGCACAATGGACAAAAAATAATGAATGTATTGTAAAGCTACTACACAGAATTGTTGGGAAATTGCTGCACATCGATAGCTTCCACGTAGCTATCTAGGGAGTTGGCCAACACCGAGTATATTGAGTAGCCACCATGAAGATAGGCGGCAATAGATGGTGGAGGTTCCTAGGCTTCGTTAAAATTCAAAAAATAAAGTCCAGAATAGCTTGAATTACCCTATTATTTTGGATCCAATTAACAATGTCGAGGCAGTCGGCCTGCAACCTCAACCATATGGCTAGGAAGAGGCTCAGAGACGCTTCAAGCAACAGCATTCCATTAGGTATTAGGTCAGAGATCGCAGTTCGAGCCTTCGACAAGACGTCTGATTTGCGGTGCGAATCTGGGTCGTATACTGCGCGTGTGCCACCTCATTCCGCGTTCCTGATAGATTTATGCTTAGAAAGAGAAAGGTTAGAATGTTTCAACACAGACCGTCAAGGTCTTGAAAGAGGTTCAACATTTGAGATAGAGCATCTCCCTGCAGATTCTTCGTTCGATATTAAGTTGGGAATTGTATCCATGCTATTCCAACGCCCACCAAGTGATAACGAGGTAGCTTTGCCTTTGATGATTGTCGTCCAGTAGATGCAATCACCCTGAAAGCTGTAAAGGCTACATGTGTCACGTCAGGGCACGAGAGTTTGGAGCTCTGTTACCACATGAGATGGAACCTCAAAGATCAAAACCGCACACACCGCAGAATATATACTGGATCAAGAGCCATTAGTAGTGATAATTAAATGAATATTAATCTCTACTACACACTTTTGAACGTTCATTTGTAACGTCGATATTTTGTGTGAAAGACCTTGCAGTTCTCGCTGGCTAGAAGACGCCCTTTGACTGGTTGCTCTCGCAATTTCTGTATGGAGATTACTCGAGACAGAATTGAGATTTACAGCCTTCTCTACTGTTCCGAATGTAAGCGCGGCTTGCTCGGCAGAAATCTAACATATGCGTAAATATCAATAACAACTTCGAATCCTAATAGAGCAATTCTTACAGTCATATATGACTGTAGGACGTGTAATTTTTCGCGATGCGACCGCGACGACTCGGAGGGACGGGTAGAAAGTGGTAAAATGACAGCGCAGAACACTGAAACGAACCAAGGAGGTTTAGTTTGAATCCCAATGAACAAGACGAGGCCGGAGCATCCTCACTTTTAATTCGCGCAGAAATAGTTGTTGCGTTGGTACGGACTTGCCAAATAAGCTCCGTGTAGTCCTAGACACAGTTATCAAGGCTGTTGGAGGAAGTCGGAAGGGAGGGTCCAGAATGATAATCACCCTGCGTAGTAATTTCCACCTGACCTCCGATTCAGCTTAATATCAAAAGAAACACCTCCGACTCACTGAGGCTTAACGGGAGGCATCAGGGCTTGAATATCGACACTATGCAGCTGCGTGGCGATAGAGTCGAAATCTTGCAGTAGTCGAACAGTCGACTGAGCTAGATCTTTGCTCGCGTCCTTGAGGTCGGCATCCAGCTCGTTGAAGATGCGGACAACGTCCATATATGAAAGCGGCTTGCGCTTCAATGGGTGAGTTGAGGACATGGAAAAAGTGAGGCGAAGAAACAAAACAGCTTTCGGGTTCCTCCCATTTATATGGTTGTTGATATACAGTAGATGTTGATTTCTCCAAGTCGGGGCGACAGATGGATTTTAGCTTCAGAGTGTCGAAATAAGACTCTCGGACGGTGATTCCCTGCAAACTTTCACAACTGGGGACCGGAGGAAAAC
The DNA here is from genome assembly GCA_029289555.1 of Mycena latifolia. Classification (NCBI taxonomy): domain Eukaryota; kingdom Fungi; phylum Basidiomycota; class Agaricomycetes; order Agaricales; family Mycenaceae; genus Mycena; species Mycena latifolia. The sequence goes on along the minus strand of JARJLE010000616.1, from coordinate 15,825 downwards.
CTCGGGGAGTTGCCAGGGTATCCCGTTCCCAGATGCTCCTCAAATCTCCTTGGAAGTGACTCAGTTAGTCCGTTGCTGTTCCGTACGTTGGATATATGGGGCACGCGGATTGACGGCCGAAGTGGAGATGCAATGCTGTAGCCTGTTTTTACTGCTGCGAGTAGCAGTGGAACAGCGTTGAGATTAATATCACGCACCACTGCAGCCCACAACATTTGCCATGATCAACAGGCCAAATGTCAACGAGATACTTCTGAGCTGTCAAGAATTTGAGTCACCAAGACATGACTCACTTGGGCCTTGATGCTGTACCGTGACTGTACAACTAGGAGGGCACCGGTTTTTAAAAAAGTCTCTACCTTGGGTCTTTTACGACGGCGTTCTCAAAGGTTACATGAACACTTCTTGGCTTCAAGCGTGTTTTCAATTACGGCTGACCGGTAGTGAGGATGCAACAGTGAAACTTTGATAAGTACTCGGATCTGTTCCAGAGTGCTGCGCGAATAGTGTAGATTGAGACGTGCCACCGGTCAAGGGAAGGGTTCGGAAACGCGAACGCTTGGACAGTTGGGATACAACTCGAATGCCTGTATGACGGATTTTCGTTTCGGGCGGGGATGCGTACCGTTGCCGGGTATCGAGGTTAGAGCATGTCAGGCAGGATTCGAGGCCAATCAACGCCGCGATCTGCATCGCCTTTTATATACCCACTCTTAAGATAGCGTGGACAGCGGATATCCCCCCAGACACAACTTCTGTTGTCCCGTCCACGAATGCATCGAATTCTGTCTGGATACGATCCATATCTTCGTCCAAATCTTCGGATACGCCTGGAGACAAGGATGAAGGAGATGCAATCTTGAATGATAAAGCAAAGAACAAAACATACGGTGTACGTAAATCGTTTTCATCCCACTGTCGTAAATAATAAGCAGACCGCTTTTATAAAGTGCCGGGAAGAACGCAGAGAACATTTTTGCTGCAGCCCGGAGGTCGTATGCGTGCGCGGCAACCATGACGGCCTCAGAAGGCTTTAGATCAAGAAGCTCTACAGCTTTTAGATATATGCGGGGGTCAGGCTGCGAAGTGTTCACCGGTAACTCATGCGGTGATGATGAGAAAATGATTTACCTTGCTCAGATTCAGCAATTGTGACGAAAAGAGGCTGTGGAAAGGAAGACCGGTTGATTTGATAATGTCCAACTGTAGTCGAGTGGTACCGTTTGCTAAGACCACGCTGTCAACCAATGTAATTAGCTGAATAGCAATGAAGTGGATGATTTAGATACGGGTCGTACACGAAGTAGTCTTGTTTCAACAGTTCAATCCCGGCTATCGAATCAGGCCAGGCTACACCTGTTGAGGTAGTATTCAGCGCAGCGTTGGTCAGAGACTCACCAGTCTGATTGTGCCAGCTTGCTACTAGTTTTTGCCTGATGTCTTCACCCCACTGGTCGATGCCCGCTTCTTCCAACAATGAATCCAGGACTCGTCTGTGAGTGATGTCGATATCTTCTGTAGATTCTCCAAGCTCAAATCTGCGATGAATTTCTTTGAAGAATCCGGCCCGCCATGCGGCAGCGAATGAGACGAGATCGACAGTTGTGGGAGCTTGTTGTTTTTGGAGGCTCGCCACAATGGACGACTTCCAGTCGGTGCACGTCCCCATCAGGTCAAATACTACAGCTCTGATAGGCATGGGAAGAGTAGGACGGAAACTAAACTGTGTGGCCTGCGAGGTCTCGGAGTCGATGTGGTCGAGGAGCAAAAGATAGCTTAGTCATGTGACAGGTAGGAGGTCAAAGCGACTTATTTCACTCTTATTTTATTCACTGAGCGGAGAAAGGCTTCATAAACGTGACATGCTCAAGCATGCAAGGATTTTCATGACAGTTGTCAGTCGGCAAATTTTAAGACTAATATAGTGACATCGTCTCCAGGCATTCTGATTGCCCTAACGGCAGACAGTAAATGCGCTGCAAGGTTTGGGGCACCGTCTTTGATCCCTTGTCTAACTATTTTGGCAACTTCCTCGCTCGTTACGAGATCGAACAGCCCATCGGAGCCGCACACGACGAAACTCTGGCGTGTCAAGCTCATCACGCCAACATCCGGGGTAGCGACGATGTAAGGGGGTGTGCGGTAGCCATAGAAGTACGAATCATACTGGGCATTCAAGGGGACCTTGCCGTTGTTCTGGTCGAGCGAGGAAAGGACGTCGATGTATTTCTTGTGCTGCCAATTGTTGATGCCTCTCGGAAGTTTGTAGTACCCGTCGCCAAAGCCTGATGAGAAGAGATGATCGACTGGACAGAAAGGACACAGCAAGTGAAGGACCTCGTGTGCTCATAAGTTTCCCAAACAGTCGCCCGGACACAATGAGCAGATCTTCGTCCGGATGCGCGAGTTTAAGTCTCTCTTGTTCCGATGGAGACTTTGCGTTCAAGTCTACAGTCTGTTGGAGCGGCCTATTCTCCGAGTCGGAATCTTGAACGTCGCAAACTAGGGCGCGGCAATCCCCAGCGTTGGCATAATGCACGAGCATTCCAGGTATATCGATGTCCAGGATGAGGGCTGTACAACCTGATCTGAGAATTTGGGCATTGTGTCGCCAATCCTGTTTTCGCATCCGCAGAAAGGCGTGGTCAGCCTTGAAGGTATCGAGCATAGCGGCGTCGATTGTCTCGAAGGTGTGTTTGTAGTCGAGGCCCGGAGGGCTTCCGAGCAGCGCCGGCGGTAGGATCTTGCTGATATGTTCTGCAGTGTCGGAGCCGCCATGGCCTAAGTGAAGGAGGTGTTATTTCTGAACCGAATTATGAGACTGCTTTCTGGTGCACCATCGTATACGCCCAGTATCAGTCGCCCGCTGTCCAGTGTTATAGAGAAGCGATCTTCGATGGGACGGTCTGTCGGTTGATATTGAACGGAAGAGACGTGCAGGCCGCCAACGGTTTGGATGGCTTGGTGAGTGATTTCGGCGCCCATGACCCTGAGCTTTCGTCTTCATTATGGTCGATGTTACCAAGGGGACATCACAGATAAGCTTGGGCAACCGCCTCACCTTCTCAAGCTGATTGTTAAATACAAGTCAATGTGATGGGAAGAAGAGGAGAGACTTTGACACAAATAAATACCCGGACTCCAAGTTAACTGTTAGACTCTGACTCTTACCATGAAGCCTCCCTCACTAGGCCTCACTCCTCTTGCTCTCAACCATTGAACCAAAGCTCGAACTAAGCGTCTAGAACTCGTCCCTGAACGCATTCTGATGGATCAAAGAAGGCGTGGAGGCTCCACACGTAATTAGTTTTTAGGCTCGGGACATTTTAGGACATATAAAGGGACTGCAAGTCTTTCTTTTCCTTTCGCCCACCGACTATGCCCATCCCAAAATTCACCTCCCCTCGCACTGGGACTATCCCTGTCCTCAGCGAACACACAGCTGAAATCTTCGATGTTCTTTCGCCCGCAGAACAAAAGGCGTTCTTTACCTTACTCGAGTCGTTCAGAGCCGAGGTCGAAACCCAAGGCAACGACGTTGAATACTTGAAGGAGATCGGCGCCGTGGCCGCGAACGCAACCGACGTCAACGTCGTCCAGACTCGCATGCACGTTCTCGATTTCTGCAATTGGCAGTTGGCGACGGCTCTTCGGGTTTGTCCTCCGAATATTTAGTGGTTACTGGGCTCCCATAACGGTTCTGTACAGTACTCGACGCCGACACGCATCGCCGAGGCCGTTCCCTACCTCGAGCAAGTTATCGCATGCTTTGACAGCCAGCACACGAACGGCGAAGTGGACGTCACGCCCGTAATGTACCTTGGCGTCGCACTCCACAAGGAACCGGGGCAGGAGGATGCGGCAGTCCGCCACTTTCAAGCTGCGTACGCCTACGCGCCTGCGATCGAAATGCAGCATAAGACGCAGTTGTGGTCTCGCGCGTGTTTCAGCCGGCTCTTGCGGCGCATGGGGAAGATTGAGGAGGCGGAGGAACAAGAGAATGCTATCCGGTAACTTCGCCGTCGATGGCTCGACGTTCATGGTTTACTGACTGAGGTAATTCACCAGGACCTGGCTCCAGTGGCACCAGTACGCAATGCCGCCCAGCACCTTCAGGGGTTTGGTTACAGATCCGCTGCACGAAGGGAAGGACTATATCTTGGAGCACCCGAGTGTCGAGAGCATGTTTGCCGGGATGGTAGAGATTGGCCCCAACATGGTCATGCACTTTGGGTGAGGTGCACTGTTGTTCAAATGACTGCGAAATCTTGGCGAAATCTGTATTTTTGAGAGCAATGACAAGTCTACCGAGGGGATTGCAACCCGGAAGGACGGTTTAATGGTTTAGCCAAGGTTTGGCTGGGAGTCTGTGTTGTTTCCAGTGAACCCCGGATTCGGCAATCTTTGCAGGGGATCATACCTCGTTCGCAGAATATTAATCGCCGAGTCGCCCGGTCGGAAAACCGCGGCGTTGGCATAGTCGATGAGCGAGGTTGTTGATTGGTGTTCAACGTTTTTTAGGCGGTGCGGTCACGGTAATCGGCACAGTGCACGGAGCAACCACGGAGTGGCTGTGCTATTTCCCACAGCTGGGTTCTGATCCGTGCACTCGATCCCATCACGTTTCACCATCAAAGATCGCCCGAGGGTTATAATTGCTTTCGGACTCCCGGTCCAAATTCGGAGGCTTCCTCTGCGTGTGCCTTGAACCTTTTGCAGGATCCACAAACTGACGAGCAGTTTGAGTCTTTGGAAACGAATCGCTTGACATGCGTCCTGATATGTAACGCACGTCTGATTCACGGTGGACATTACCACTAGCGCCTAATTAGTGCCAAACGGCCCAACAGCCCAGGGGTTAATTTAAAATTTCAGGTAGTCTGCTTACGTGCACTTTCATCTCCCTAGACTCGCAACATTCAGACATCTCCACATGGGACTTCGATTCAGACTCGAAACGCGACGACAGGACGAAGTTATGCTTTAAATTTGGGAGCCTTGATGGCTCCCGGTTTGCCCGTAGTCCACATCGCGGTAAGTACTTGGTAGGTACAACGGGGTTGGACAGCCGTGTCATCGGCCCAGATATCACACAAGTTACCTGCATCACACGACCTTGATGTGGGATGGCGCGTTGTTAAGAAGGCGGGACCTCGACACCGACGCCACAGCGCAGCAGACGGGTAGTGGCGGGTTGGTGGCGGCACGACATAAGACTTGACTGCCGGCGATGCGGTGTTACAGTTTATGTCCATAAGTAACCTGTATCACTGAGATCAAAACGCGCTGCTTGAACAAAATCGCATCACATGCGCCCCGCGGCAGTACGGCATCCTGAAGGACGTTCGGCTGTCGAAAATATACCGCCAAGTGAGACGGGAGCTCAGTTGGCCCGACGACTCGCACGCCATGATTGTAAGAGGGAGGGAGATGCACTACCTCTTCTGAATTAGTCGTTTTTTTTGAGCTGTTGGCGGGAGTTGGAGAGGCGGGAGCGCGCGGGAGCGGCGGCATGCCCAATTAACACAGGTCGCGATCGGGTAGTGTGGCTGTGTTAGATTGATGACATCTCATCCACGCCCAAGGAATGATGAGGAGTCCGTTGCTCTCCCCTTCACCCTCGGCGTCCTTGAACTCTCCTTTCCTTTCGCATCCTTCACCTGCGCTCTGGCAGCACGCGTCGCGCCAAAATGTTGGCCTCGCTCATCAGCTATCGCCCGAACCGGAAAAAGATATCGAGCAAGTCTCCCTTCTCTCTGAGGCGACCGGATCCAGCTTCACCGCACCCGTACGCGACCCAAGTATTCGATATCGGAGAGTCCTCTTTCGAGGAACCCGAGCCGGAAGCTGCTTCGCTTTCCAGTCGCAATGAACCGCCGTCGCAGCCGCCCGCGGCAGAGCCAGTCAACTCTCCCAGAGTCGAAGTAAACATCGACTTCACTCCAGCGGACTGGTTTCCCTCTCATTTTCTGAAAACCGACTTTATCGCTGGGCCGAGTGGTCTTACGGCTGCTGCTACTGCAATTGCTTCGAGCGCGAACGCTGGCAAGTCGGTGGATACGCTTCCGACGACAGACGCCGGAAGCGACGAGGAGGACGATGATGAAATTTCCGGTGCCGACGATTTCGTCTCCAATCTCGAAGGAATGGATGTACGTCGACCCGACTCTTCCGACTTGCCTCAGACCCACTCTCTTACCCGTACCCACAGGCGTCAGATTTCTTGAATCTTCCGGAGTCGGATAGCCTGATGGCAGAATCAACAGTGTGTTTCAATAATTCCTATTGCATGACGAATCTATTAACATGGCTAACTCAGACCTTTCCGTCACTGATGGCTCCTCGAAAGGGCGCACCATCACCTATCAAGATTCCGAACGCTTCATTGCACGGACCTAGAGTGCAGATTGTTCGCTCGGCCGCAAGCCAGTCACGTCCCGAATCCATGTTCTCGCTCGATGGCGCGTCTGCAGTGTCCGGGACCACCCTCGCGCGCGCGTTGATCGGGGATTCCTTTGTGTTGTCGAACGACCGGTCGTCTCGATACAGGAGCGGGGCATCAGTACTGACACGCTCAGATTCTGCCACACTCCCGCGCGGCGAACACCCGTTCTCCCCAGCATGGAGCGTCAGGAAGAGCGGGGCCTTCACGCCCGTCGACTCCATGGGCTTCCCCGTCCCCCCCGTTCCGCAGATGCCGGAGGAGCTGCGACGTGTCATTGCCGAGTCGCGCGACCGTTTGAAGGTGGATGACTCCACCGGCAAGAAGAGCCGCAGGAGGAGTGGCTCGGACGCTGAGACGCCGAACACACCGTTGGCGCGGACGAACAGCGGATCATGGATCCCCGGCGAAGATACCCGCCTTGCGAAGCGGGTGTCGCGCATCTCTGAGGCGCCCGCATCTGCCTCTGAGGTACCCACACCTGCCTCTGCGGCGCCCATTACGCCCGACAACCCAAGCCCCAACAGCGCTGCGACAACTCAATCCCCTGATACATCGAATTTCCACAACGGTGTATCCCCGTCGTCGTTCCCTACCTCCCCCGGACAATCTTCGACGTCGGCTTCCGAGTCGCGATCCTCGCGAGACATTGACAATGTCCTGGACTACTACAACTTTGAACCCAGCCCCGGCTTCGTAGAGGGTCCCAGCAGCAGTTTCGATCCGCCGAGTCCGGATGTGCCTGCCGATACGAGCCGCTACCAGCCCATGTTCTCCCCCATCACGGAAGAGTCAGGCTCGCAGCTGTCGCCCAATTCGTTTAGGTCCAGACGGAACAATGGGAAGGTGTCGCTTGCATCGACCCCTTCGCCAGGTGGTGAGCTGATCCATGTTTGGTCGAGGCCAGCGGACACTAATTTTCTTCTGTTGTTGCAGCACGAGCAGAGTGGCGACCTACCGAGACTCAGATTCGCAGTCTCCCTCCACAACCTCTCCTGCCGATCGGAGACCGTCCTCGGTCGACTATTGGTGCACCCGCCCCCATCGTTATCCCTCCCCCTCCACTGCTGGCCGCAAGCAACTCATACCCTACACTCCCTTCATTAGATCTTGATGGCCCTTTACAACCTCCCTCCCGCAGCATATTTAACCGCCAACGGTCCGGGAGCGCCCCCAGTCCGATTAAAGTTGTTCGCGACTCCCGTGACATCACGGCGTATAACATCACGGTTACCCCGCACGTCGGCACCTCGTCCGCGGGAACGACGCCCGCTTCGGCAGACAGCGACAATGTCTTGGTGCAGCAGCAGCAGACATTCCCGGAGACGCCGAGCGCCTTCAGCCCGACGTTTTCGCCCGCCATCACCGGGTCGGACCGCAACTCGATGATCCCGCCGCCGCTTTCCACGGGCGGGCGGGCTGGGTTTACGAGTCTTGCGCAGCAGGTGCTGCTGACGCGCGCGGCAACCACCGTGCGCGGGGCGCGCCACTCGCGGCAGGCTAGCATGACGCGCGCGCGGAATCGCAGCACGGCGATCTTCCCGTCTGCGCAGACGGCGAACATATTGAAAGAGGCACTGCGGGAGGATGGCCTAGTTTCGCCCGATGACGAGTCCTCCGAGGCAGTTGCCGATACACTGGGCAAAGAGGAGAAGGAGGAGACGCCTCCCGCGGAAGTCGACGCCTCTCAAGCGGAACATGTCGACCCATCTTCTCCGGCGAATGACTCACAGGAGTCAGCATCGATGTACACTCCATCCGTTCAGTCATTTCCCTCGCCCCTGCCCAGAATAAGTCGCTTCATCGACTTTCGCAGTCGGACGACTCTCATTGGCACTCGCTGCACGATGGCCTCCCGCAGGACTACCAGCAAAAACCTTTGCCAGCAATGCCGGTGTCGCCGATGTCTCCCGAGACGGAAGCGGCGGTCGTTCTGCCCGAAGCCATCGTTGAAACCGTCCAGTTAGTAGCCTCCTCGTCCTCGTCCTCGCTTTCGCGGCCGTCGCCTCCTCCGCCGTCATTCTCACCGTCCCAGCCGCCCAAGCCTCTATCACGGCGTTCCTCGCATAAATCCATCCCTTCGCTTTCGCCCCCAGAGGCTGAAGCTGTACCCGCACGTCCGCCTTCGCCACCGCTTGTCCAGGAAGTCTCAGTTTCACAGATCCTTCCCACCTCGCAACCCCAGCGCCCACCCCTACTAGTCACTCCGCCTCCTCCTGTGGACCCGTCCCTTGGGTCTCCTCACATCGTCCCGGTGCTTACGCCCGCACCAAGAGGCGGCGACGAGAGCCCCCCTCCGTCAGGATTCGGCTCTCCCCCGCCGTACTATACGGTCATGTACGACCGAGACAATAACCGAAGCAATGACCAGATGACCCCGAGTACGGGTGGGTCGAGTTCGTACCCCGATCATTTCTCTCCTTCCACTCCTGGGATGCAGTTGCGCGAACAACGCTCGCTTTCGATACAATCTATAGCAAGTCCCGGTCCTGGCCGCCGGCCTAGAGCGCGACCTCCGCTTCCGGTCGGCCCTCGCAGACCCAGCACGTCGGCTACCGTGGTGCCTTCGCTGGGGCGGAACCGCAACGGCTCAGTATCTTCTGTCGCGAGTACCATGCCGAATGGACGGCGGTTAGCGTCGTCGCCGCGGTTCCAGACTCCGCCGCTAAAGTGGCGCGGATACACCATGGATGCCGCAAAGTGGACATTCTCCTCGTCGCAGCTGCAAGGCATTGTCTCGAGGGCCATCCGGCAATCTGCGGAAGCTTCCTCTATCCGTCTTCTTCGGCTGGAGACAGTGGACACAGATATCCCAGAGGAACTGCATCGCCTCGAGATGCAACGAACTGATGTAAAAACGCGATACAAGATGCTGACACGGCGACGGGCTAATCTGTTTGCGACGTTGACCTCTCATCTCGATGGGACCGAACCCGAGGATCCCACCTTCGCACTCCGTGTCGCGGAAAACCTCAAGGAGATCTCTACTGAGCTGGATCGCCTGGCGGAAGATCTGCACTCCGCAGATGAACAGATTGCGCAGTTGACTTCGTTACGAGACGTGCACTCGGCCAGCGCACTTGCGATGGCACTGCGCAAGTTGAATGCAAGCTTCCTGAAGCAGATTACTGAGACGGACGCACTGCGCACGCAAGTGGAGACCCTTCAGGCTGAACGGGACGAAGCATGGAACCAGGCCGTCGATGTCGCAAACGACTACGATGATCTCAATGAGCGGATGGAAACCACCTCGCCTGGCCCCAGCAGCTACAACAAGCGATCTAGCCGGGTGCTCGCGGTCAAGAAATCGAGCATCCGAGTTTCCAAGGCAGGCCTTCGTTCTTCGAGCAGGCGATCTTCTGTCAGCAGCTTCAACGGCCATCGAGCCAGCACGTCATCTGGTCTGCCGTCTGCCACAATAGAAGACATTCCTCCGGTGCCGCCAATCCCTCGGCGCCGGCCAGAGGATATCAGGACCGACCTCTCAAGTCGCACATCTGCTGTAAGTCGTATCATCGTCTCCAATAAACTCTGCTGACGCTACACCCCTTTCAGCTATCGACGACTCCTACGTCCGAAAGCAGGGCGCTGGAACGAGCGGCGGATGAGTTGTACAGCATGCTTGGTATAAGCGTGCCAGACAAAAATCCTCGCAGATCACATTCAGTGATCCTGAGCGCTGCCAGCGACACTGAGAACCCTATTTTATCCTCAATTGCTTCGTCGCGACGTCGCTCCGATGCAAGTCGCCCATCCTCCCTACCCGGGAACTCTGCACTATCCGAAGTACTTAGTGCCATGACCGCCGATGTAAGTCGCTTTATTGCCGTTTTCTCCAACCTTTTCTAACGCATTTTTCAGCGGAACGCCATGCTGGCAACCCTCGGAATGCTTGACGACTAATCCATATCCTACATCCCCATCCACAATTATTAATAAGCTATCGTCTGTTGCATTGTTTTCACTGTTGTCATATCATTCCCCTCATTTACACATTTATTTATCCGAACATTGTCGCATTAAATCGAGCCAGTCTCGTCACTGTTATTACCAGTGTAGCGTACATCTTAAAGGACATACAATTACTATACATCGAGAGCAGATGCGAAGCGACAGGAGCAAGCCAGTGAAATAAAATTTAGGCATTAGTAGCAAGTCATAGGTAGGTCGTAAAGAGGAATTCCCCATAAAAAGAGAGAAAATGGAGACAGAAATAACATGTTCAGTGTCGCGCACGTTTTCGGCGTATCTGCATGTCGCCCGCAGGTGTTGGTTCAGGAGCAGGCACATCGTCGTCAGCAATCGCTGAATCGTGACTATCGTCCTGTGCCTCGTCGTTTGGCCGTGAACGCTTTGGCGGCCTTTTGGTTACAGGTGTCACCAATCCAGCAGCAGCATCCGACAACGGGCTCTCAGATCTGGCGGGAGAAGGAGCGTCCAACTCCTGGGAGGGCTTCATGGCCTTTTTCGGGGACGCGGATGCAGCTTTTCTTTGATAGGTGGCCTTGGCACGGGGGCGCGGTTTGGAGTTGCGGGGTCCGGAGAGGCCGGCCCGGGCGGATCAGCGTCGTCGGTCCGCGCCTTCTTAGGTAAGCGCCGGGGACGAGGACGGGGACGAGGCGCAGGCGGGGTGCCACGTTCCTCGACCAACTTCTCCACCTCGCTGAGATCTGTCTCGTCCTCGCTCGACGTGTTGGCGTCGCCCTTGTTCGCTTTGGCTTTCCGTCCCTTGGTCCCGGGAGCTAAAAACATATTAGGCCTTGCATTTGGGTGTTTCATACTGAAGATCGTACCTTTATCCTTGGACATGAGCGTCGTTAGCCGCTTCTCGTATGCCCGTTGTGGCTCCCACAATTTGGATGTGGAAGAAACCTCGACTTTGGCTTGTTCTAAGACCTGGTCCATGTGGGCTTTTCTGTTTTGCTTCAGATCTCGTCGCCGGAAATATAGAATTAACCTACATCTTCATCGCGTCCCGACTTTGAATCACCGACGATGGCAGCAAGGGAATTAACGCTTTGAAAATGTGATTGCGGTCCGAGACGCCTTCTTGTTGCTGTTGCTCTCGTAACCAGCAATACGCTTCGCAATCCATGACAGGGACGTAGTATGGACCTGGACAACGTACTGAGCCTCCAAGCTCTTGAGGATGGTAAGATGAGCCCCGCGAAGACTGAACGCCGGCGCAAGGTGTTTGGCCAACTGCACGACATTTGTCTCGTCTGACACAATGCCATCTAGGACTAAGGTGAACGCCTGGACGCTGATAAGTATAGGTTTCACAAGCTCGAACAGAAATGACCAACCTCTCGCAGCGCTTGATTGATCACTACAACCACCACATCGCCATTGTCTCGCGCCATTCCCTCCTCACGCAAAATGTCCACGATCTGCTTAGCAAACTGGTCGACGTTGCTCCGAGGCGACCGTAGTGGGAAAGGAGGATGGCTGTGTGCCGGACATGGAGCACTCCTGACCGAATCGCACGCAAGAACGTGACTATGAGCTGTATGAAGGAGTATTCGTTGAGCAGCTGTGCTGCGGAGTTCGGGTCAACTAAACGACAGATATTCAGTATCATCGCAACAGAGAGAAGAGGACGGACGAACCCTCTCTAATAGCGCGCTTCTTCTTTTTGGGCGCTCGAGCTTTGCCCTTGCCCTTCTTCTTGCCTCCGTCACCGGCATCACTGCCCTCGTCGCCACTATCGTTCTCCTTCTCTTCGTCTTCGTCCTCGTCTTCGTCGTCCTCTCCCTCCGGCTCGATGAGCGTCTCGGCATACCGCTCGATTTCCGCCTGCACGTACCCCGCACAGCGGAACTGCACCTCGTCGTCCAGGGTAACATCCATTTTCTGCTCCGGCCCAAAAAGGATATGTACACTGATAAGACACATGAAGGCCTAACGCCGCTGTTGTAAGTATACATACTCCGGCGAAGCAATGAGAGACGGACTGTACGTGTGACGGCCTCGGCGGTGTTCGACTGTGTCCCGACGGCATATTCGGTTAGCTTTTCCAGGAACGAGTCACGCTGCTCCTGAATCTTTTCGCGGGCGCGCAATTCCTCTGGCGACGGCTCAGGCGAGTCTCCTTCCATTCGCAGATGTTGCGCTTTCCACATGAGATGCTTGGTCAAAAGGTCAAGGGCCTGCGTGATCATCTACAGCAACTAAATTCCAGCGCGTTTGGGGCTAAAAGCGTTGAAGGGACTCACAAATGCCTCCTCTTTGTACCCGAGGCGCCCACGCTCCACGAGCGCGCTGACAATATCCCACGCAGAGCTCTGCTTCCCGCCCTCGTCCTCCTCCATCCAGGCGCACATGTTGCGGAACCCGCAGAGCTCCGAAAGCCGCGTGCACAGTGCGCCCAGGGCGATCACCTCGTCCTCGTCGAACCCCGCAACCTCAATCTCATCGCGCCCCGCGACGGCATCGCGAAGAGCGGAAGACAACTCGTCCTCGAGCTCGAGGATCTTGGTGCTATTGGTGTTTGAGAGGGATGTCGCGGCCATGAGGTGCATATTGCCTGAACGGCCACATTCAGCACGTTCGGGGCGGACTGGGAGAGGAACTGCTTCATTATGTCGTCCCAAAGACCCGCGTAGCCCTAAAACATGTCAGCGGGGAGAATTAGGAACGTCTGGAAACCGTCTCTCACAGTGATCATCCGCATCTCGAGGTAAAGATCAAGGTTCATCAACGTCGGTATTGTCAATATGTTCGCAATCCGGTTTTGGTCCGTCTGGTACTTCATGAGCAACCTGGGCAACCCCTTGATCAACGCCCGGGTAATATCGTTGGTCACAGTCTCATCTTCGCCCTGTTACTAGGTTAAAAACTGTGGAAAGTGAGGGACTACACCGCACCTTCTTAGCCACAGCCTTAGCGTGCCGGAGACTGGCAACCAGTACCTCGATCAACACTGTCTCTTCCTCCTCCTCAAGCCGCCACGCCTCATCAACCAATCCCTCCTCACTCGCCTTGGCCGCTTTGCCGTTCGGTTTGCCCCTGCGCGAAGGGGCGGGAGCGTCGTCTGGCGATGCAGCCGACGAATGGTCAAGCAGCAGCACATCAAGCAGTGTCTCCCAGTCGCGGACGGCATCCACCTCGTCCCACAACGACTCCACACTTGCCCCGCTCGGCCCATACGCTCCTGCTCGTCCGCACTGACGGGGATGACCGCCTCCTTCTGCTTGCTTGCCCGCGGCGCACCGTCCTCCGTATGATCGTCGTCGTCGCCTGCACTATCCGCCGCATCAAGTCGGGCACCCCACCGCACCATCACCGCCCCTAATGCCTTCACCCCCGCGCGCTCCCGCTCCTCCTCCGTCACCGCCCCTGTGCGCCCCACGAGCCGCTCATCAACAAGCTCCAGCCAACACGCGCGCACAAGCGGGCCGACCGCATACCGGACTTTCATCTCGGCGTCAAATACACAGAGCGCGACCTGCTCACGCTCGTCCTCCTCAAGCGCGGTCGCGCCAAGATGCTCGAGCACGCCGAGCACCGCGACGCGCACCGCGGGGTCCACGTCGCGCGAAGCCATCTCGAGGATTCGCCCTTTGAAGCGCTCCGTGAAATGGTGCACCTGGGGGGCATACGCGGGCTGTGCGTACACACCTGTCAGCGCGCGCAGCGCTGCGAGGCGGACAGGCGCTGCTCCGTCGGAGAGGACCCACCCGATGTAACGCAGGTAGGTCGCGTCGAGGAAGTGGGCAGGGTGCTTGGTAAACAAGTGCCGAGCGCAAGGATGCATTCCGCGCGGATGACGGGGTCGAGGTCGCGGTATCGGTGCACGAAGACGCCGTCGACGAAGTCCTTGATGAACTCCTTGAGTTTGTCACGGTGCCCACGAATCTCGGTCGACTTGGCTTCGAGCTTGTCCTTGTCGCGCCCAGCAGAGGTCTTGCCGCGGCGCTTCTTCTCGCCTTCGCGCTGGCGAGCAATGACCTCCGCCTCTTTCTCCACGGCGGCGGCCACATCGCAGAGGGCACTTTCGAGCTCGAGGGCGACCACGGTCGCGGTGTGGCGGAAGCTACGGATCTGGGAGCTGGACATGGCAATGACCCACGCCTGCAGTGTCGGGATGAGATCGGTCGTGTAGAGGGAACCGAGGGACGCGGCGGCGCTTATGAGGCGCTCGAGAAATTCATGGAGCGACTTGCGGAACTTTTTGAAGAGGGGAAGCTTGGAAGTGAGGGGGTACGCGGTGGGGGGTTGTTCCTGCAGAAAGACTGAGGCGAGAGAGATGTCGACGAGATGTGATACGCACCTTCTTCAGACCCTCTGTAAACCTCGTCGAGCACGTCGAGAACGCCGTCAAAGTCTAGCACTTGGTCCGAATTGAGAGACTCATTGCACCCACAGGCGCGTAGGACGAGATTGACGAGCTCTGCCTGCGCAAGGCCGGGGATTGGTCCAAAGACTCGAGGAAGTCTTCTGCGGTCGATTGGAGCGGAGCGGCGGGGTTGAGAATCGCGTCTAAATGAAGTCAATTAGATTGCAAGTGTCGTGTCCGGACAATACGCACTGAAGAGCGGGTTGTCGGCATTTATCTTGGACTCTTTCGCGGCCTGATGAGGATCGAACGCGTCTTCTGCGTCCTTTGGCTTTCGCGTCTTTCGCGGTTTCTTTGCGGCAGGAGACTGTTTTGTCTTGCGCTTTGGCTTTGGATCCGCGTCGTCGTCGTCAGTGTCAGAGTCTGCGCGCTTGCGTTTTCCTTTGGGAGGCGCGTCATCTGGCACGAAATGAGTGGAAACGAAGACGAGGATATGGTGGTGAGTGGATTATTCCGGGGGACTGGGGGGGCTGGGGCTTCTTCTCGCGCTGGGAACGGCGGGGGCGGGAGTCGTGCTCATCGCGTCCACGAAAGGAGTAATAACACGCATAAATAAACCCGCCACTTGCTCTTGTTCTTGCCACCATGTCTTAAGTACTCGAGTCTACACATATCCAATGACCTGATTTACCACAAATTCGACCTTACCTGTTGTATCCGCAAATTTCCTCGAGTTCAAATACGCGTGGCTTCAATTTGCCTCTCAAGCCTGACTCGGAGTTACGCCAATTTGACGGTGACGAACACCCCAAGCTTCGGGCGCACATAGACGGGCAGCCTCACCCCGTCGCTCGTTTTAAGGGGGGAAACTTAGTAGGCATCGCGCGCGAAATGTTGGAAAGACGCGCAAATAATATTTAAAGGCGACATTCGTTTCCAGTTTGTTTTCTTCGAGTCTATGGCTTCGAATTTCACCGCTACCCCGTATCCAACCCCCTCTCAATAGGAGCCGCCCTCCCGGCGCCCTCGAAACGCGCGGGAAATCTCCAATTAGTCTCCAATTCAACAACAGACACCCTGCAAGTACTTGAAATCGTGAATTGGA
>JARJLE010000615.1:0-24333 GCA_029289555.1 Mycena latifolia | reverse complement strand
GCGAACAGAGTGCGTTACTACTACGCCACCAGACCATAGGTACGACCGTTACAGATGTCCGGTTATCGGCACACAAAAAGGAATGGAACAGAGGGATGGCTCGACGGAGGATCGAACTCTGGACCTGCAAGACGCTCTTGTGCAAGAACCAACAAAAGTGGATAGCACAAGAGAAGGGCTCGACAGAAGATCGAACTCCGGACTTCCTCCAAGAGGCGCTTGTGCAAGAACCAACACAGGAGGTCTTACAATTACGCCATCGAGCTGCAAATGCATACAGCCCGGAAGGATGGAACAGGAACTCGGGTGATCAAAAAGTGGATAGCACAAGAAGGGCTCGACAGAGGATAAAACTTCGGATCTCTCCATAAATCAAACACTGGGGTGAAAGGATACGGAGTGTGTTTACCACTACACTATCCAGCCGTTGCAGGTGGAAGCTGGATTGGAGGAGAGCTAGGATCGGAAATGGGGTGTCCGAGGCTGGGGCCAGTTCACGGAGTCCGAATTGAGTCACAGGCGAACTCCGGGCGGAGAAGCATGTGAGTGAGCGGGTTTGGGACACAAAGGAACAACTCCGGCACAGCCTTGGGCTGGGGGTATAAATACCACAGCTTGTCTAGCAAAATATCATCTCAGTTTGGCCCACATTCTCACCTTCTAAGCCTTAGCCAGCTTAGGAGTAGCTAAACCACCCAAACATCACCTAGAGGTCACCTGGAGTCGAGTTATACAGTAAATCGACCTCCGGTACTCCCTCACCGCGTCAGACAGTGAAGGAGTTTCATTCGGCATAAGTTCAGCGTCGATTATCGAACCTTCTATTCCTCCCCTACATTAGTAGGGCAGTGAAATCTCTCAAGCAGCACAACAAAGTCTTCGGAGTTCGTGTGTAGCTGCTAGCTAAGGAAGTTGGCGGTGCAGAGCCCGCAGGAAGTTGCCTTCAGCAAGTGAACAGGTTGAGAAGTAGAGAGAGGAAACTCCATAGAGGCACAAAGAGGGGTAAAAGGAGGAGAAATTTGCAGGAACGATACTGCGGACACATCACTCCCCGGTCTTACAATCTACGACTCAAATATACTTCGGACGACCGTGGTTCGTGGTCCAAGAAGCCCTTAAAACCCCATATTTCACCCGGACTTAACGAATTGGACCCCACATTGCCTTCTGGAGTTCCTCCTCTGAAGAAGTGTAGAACAGATTCAACCTCCGTAACCTGAGAAGGCTAACTAGGCATGGAGTTCGCTTGGTTCACCCTAGCTAGTAGGATTTTGAACGGACTGTTCAAATCCTTGTACGGATAACCCCACCAATATTATTTAAAACCCTCCCTACGTACTTGTCTACCGTGACAGAACAAATTCCCTCTAGAGGACGAGCATTTAAACATAGCCCAGATCTCCCCACCATCTGGCAGTTTGAAGTACCACAGTCTGCATCACAGGGATTCCGAATGCCAAAGGCGACGTGATTCTGTGTCAGTCTCAACTCCCATAGTCGGTACTATGTAATGACCAGACAACAGCCCAAATTCAAATGTCCGCAAGTGGAAAGGTATTTCTAATTCGCCTCTGGGGTATACCAACTAGTCTGAATCATTCAAATTCAGGAAGGGCACGCAAAGTTGAATGTTGAAACCCAATTTGGTCCAAATGTCGTTGGTATGAAATCCCACAGCAGCCAAAGTTGCGTGTCAAATTGATACAATATTGCAGGAAGCCCGTTCAGTTGATCAGTTGTGAATCAAAGCTTCTACATATCGACTTAGGTTGCAGTTAATTGAGCCCAGGTAGAAATGCCTGTGCACAGAGCATGTAATCGGACATGGTGTATGATGCACTGCTGCAATTATTGATGCGGGTTGCCCAGAATCTGTGTGGTGAGGTGGGGTTCAACTCCCCGTTCTCGAGTTTAGTTGGCTTAGTGTTGCCACGACTCAGGACAAATTGACTCTAAGTCGACTTGGGGGCACGACTTGAGCCAAGTCAAGTTGAGTCAAAAAATTGACTTGAATGACTCAAGTCGATCTCAAGTCGGGTCCCTCGAAGTTTGTATTTTCACTAGAGGAAGCGACTGGGCTCATCAGAAAATCTTGACATTGGTGACTAGCATGACAGTAACATCACAGTAGTGTGACATCTTGTGACAAGTAAAAAAAAACACTTCTCAGTTTTCGAGTTTTTATGAGGTCTGGAGACGTCAGGAACATTTTGGAAAAAAAAAAAGCGATCTGAGTCGACTCAAGTCACCAAGTTGCGACTCGACTTTTGAGTCGCGGCAACACTAAGTTGGCTTCAATAGAGTTTGTGGCAGGAGACTCGGATGATGTGAAATTTGATGTTGCACAGGCGACAAAATCTAGTCCGCTTAGCGAGGTGGTATACAGGGTATAGAATTGCGCGTAGTGTATGCACTGTTGCAATTATTGTGTGTTGAGTACAACCTCATGCAGTCGGACGGAGTTCAACTCCCTCTCCCCGAATTGGGCTGCAGGGAATTTTTGTGTGTGGAATTTGCAGGTAGGCCTAGCTTACTAAAGCGTGCACTGAATGAGACCACATATGTACAACGCTCCGTGTATAAACTGGAGGAGGAGGAGCGAGCGACGACGATGATGTACTAGCAAGAATTAATAGAGAGGCGGGGGACCCCCTACATTTGGGCGCAATGTTTCGTCTAGACAGACTCATCAGGTGGCTTTGTTCCCATTTATATCACGGCGATTGTTTGTCGGCACCTTTCGGGCCAAAGAATCCTGTGCCGGTCTGGGAATCGCGGAGATCGACAATTTAATAGTCTCAATGCGTCCTAAGAACCACTTCGTCCTCAATGTTCTTTTCTTCCTCTAGTACTTCATCGGTGGAATTTAAGCAAACTAGAGAGGTACTTGAACAAGAACCAGGTCATTTTCAACTAGAAATAATGTTACGGCTCGGTCAAGAGCGGGGAAAAAAGGTATCATTCAGGTTTCCCCTTTGCCATTGACAAATGACTGGAGTCTCGAGGCTCTCAACAGACAGGCTGACTAGGCTGTTACAGTAAGAAATGAAAGGAGAACATCTACGGCCTCTATGATTTTCTTTCGAAATCCGAAGGCGCGCGTTGCCGGGAGCGGATCCATAAGGATTGAGAAAAAAGAGGGATAAACGTTCGGCGCAAATCGTTGAAGAAGAACAGGTTGGTCCAACTGGGGACCGAGGAGTGTCTTGGTCGTGCCAGTGACAGTGCCGAGCCGTAGGGCCGATGCCTCCCTCGCGCAAGCACGAGAAATGCTCCAAAGATAGAACAATCAGAACAAAAAGATCAAGGGAAAACTTAGCTCAAAGTTGTTGAGAAACTCGGTGTGTGCGGGGGCTCAGAGTCAAAGTGGGTGTATTGGGATGGTGGTGGTACGATGGAAAGGTGTAGAATATTACATAAAGGGGACGGCTGCTCCCGTTCTCGTGGGACACCGGAGCCCGCAACCGAAATGTGGGAAATATGTGAAACGGAGAAACATACGTAAAGTGGCCGTTGTAAGTCCTTCAGCTAAGCCAGCCTCTCAACACACTGAACACTGGGAGACGCGCAAATACGGATAGGGAGATTTACGCTGCCGCCCTCAGCGCCGGATGTGGGTGCCCAAACCACTCCATGATCGATCCCCGGCGCGATCCGAGTGAACAATGGTGCCGAAGCCAATGTTTGCGTCGGGATTGCTACGAAGTGTGCAATAGAGAGGAATCAAGGTGGCAAGGAAGTAGGAAGAGACACTAAAGTGATGTAAGTAATGTAATGTCGAACCTGACCGTGTTTGAGCGCCGAAGCACGCGATGTTCAACCAAATAGGAATTGTGTAACTTGGCAGTGCAAAGTGATGGAACCTGGACGCACAGCTGCGGACAAAGCAAGAGGTGAGGCCCTAGAGTTGGGAAATCAAGCTCAAGAATAAAATCAGCAAGATGTGCAAGATGGATGAATAAAATGGAAAATGGACGCGCTGTGTTGATTTGTTTGGTTGACGCGTGCAGCCGGCAAAAGCCGTGAAGGCGACGAGCCGGGCGAGTTGCACTTCCACATCGTCCGTGATATGCTCAGCGATATCTCGTTTGTAAACGGTCACCCAGTACGACGTGTTGAAAGTAAAGGTTGGATCTAAATACGGGATAGCGAGTCCCGATTTCATGTCCAGGCTTTATCCAGGTCGAGCCAGAAGCGGCGTGACTCAATTTCATCGCATTCTGGAGTATGGGTGAGCTTGAGGGTGCAGGTTGCAAAGCCCTGACTGTTTCGAAAGACACAGATAGTTAACAGTTCTAGGTGTTTTGGCCTTGGGCTTGACATCCTCAAAGATATCTCGGAGTAGACTTCCCACTCATCCCTGCCTTAAGAGTCAAAACAAGATGCGAGTTCCCTTGAGGGCGGTCGCTGAGTTGAACTCTCAAGACGAGATTTGTGCGGAACAATCAAGCCCTCATTCAATGTGTATAAACTTCTGCCATTATTCAGGAAATTGGATTGTGTATTGAGTTCAATTCCCTGTGCCCGAATTGCCCGAGAGGGACGTTTTTTGTGCGTAATTTGCAGGCAATACGTTGCAGTCAATTGGGCCCACTTAGTGAAGTCCGTAAAATGATTGTAATCGGGCGTGGCACGATGTACAGCTGCTGCAACTATTGTATGTGTACAATTGTGTGCGGCGAGGCGGGGGTTCGCCTCCGCGTGCCCGAATTGTTCTGCTCCCATGCAATTATTTACAGAGGTTGAATCGGGCGGTGTCTTTCTAGGCTGCTGTAAAGCATGTAATCAGGCGTGATGTACGGTGCACCGCTGCAATTGTTACATGGAAGTCTAGAACATATATGCAGCTAGGCAGGGTTTGACCGAGTTCTCTGCCATTGTTGTCCCTTAAGCTTTTGCAAGGAAGCCTACCGGTGGCTTCCAGGTTGTATGGACGAAATTGATCCCACTTCGGTCCCGATGTCCAAGGGTTGTTGTTGGTCGTAGTGTATGTTGCATAGCTGCAATTGTTATCAGTAAGGTGGCGTTCAAATCAATGCTCAAAACCGGATTCACTGCGGATGTCCCGGGGAGGCAAACACAGTTCAAGGGATTTGGTGTGTTGAACTGAACTTGACTGAGGGTCAGTAATATATCTGCTATCTATTGCGCCCTCAATGCTCTCCACTGCCGGTGACTGCCAAGATATACCAATTGGGAGGGTCACCGTCATATATTACAAGCTGCTTAGCCAGAGCCCACCATTTTCTCTGATATAGTAATCTCAAGGGACTGTCACGATTAAAATTTCGGATATGGGAGGGGGGAGGGGGGAGAGGGTCCCGGGGAGGTCTGAAAAGAAACTTTTTAGTATGGATTTTGCATGAAGTCCTGGGACCTCTAAAGCATGATTTGAGGTATGTAGGAGCCATACAATGACCGTTCGCAGGCTCCCGGAGCCACAGCAGTCTCTGGTCTGGGAAGTTGAATGCTTAGATCAGCTCAGGAAGGGACATACCATAGGTGAGATTCAAATCTATGGTGTCCTCAGGCATAGTGGAGCAGCTCAGAGGCAACTCAGAGGTAGTGGTAATCTCATCGGCTGGATTGGGAAAGCTGCCCATCAAGTGGCGGTGAGGTGGCGGTGAGCCTGCACATGACTCGGATGCACGGCCCGCCGCCAGGGGTGGGAAACCCCTTCCCTATGGAGGGGGGTCTCGAGGGAGGTCAAACTTTTCGACCCGATATCCGATTTTCAAATCCCGACAGCCCCTTGAATCTCATATGTCACTCTAAATAAATAATATTCTCATCCGATAGTACAAAACATCACGTCATATAAATGAGTTCAATATTACAACTGGAATCAAAGATGGATGTGGGTATCATGCCTACTTTGCAAGTAGCTATAGGACAGTAGGAAGAGGGGTGAGGGAACGGGAGAGTTCGGGTATCTTTGTATATTAACTGGGGCAGAGAAGAGGGAGATAGAAGTAGGGAGAGGGGGTGCGTTGGAACACAACTGGTGTACATAATGAGCAAGGTTGCGACCGGGTGGCAGCCTAGGTATGAATGGGGTATGAAGACTCCAATTCTGTGGCGAAAAATCAGGGAAATAAATATCTCAGCACCATCAGACTGGAACAAAACTACATCTGTACGATCATCCACCCACACTCTCCACTTCATCAACCTTGGATGAAGTAATGGTCATTAACCCAAGGTCCAACTCATCTGACCTAGCACTCGGTGCATTTAGATCCGACAGATGGATCAGGTTCTCCGCAGGTCTATCTAGTAGCTTGTTACTGATTCCAGCAAGCCTCTCATCAATATCAGCAATTTGTTTTTGCTGCGCTGACCGTTTGAACAGTGGTCGTGCTGTTCTCCAGAGTTCCCCTGCCTTCACAACATCCCCTTGCAGTTTCGAGAGATCTCCAAGATGAAGCATGCATTCTGCCCTGCTGCGGTGAATATCCATATATGTAAATCCCTCCAGGGCGACAACAAACAGACAAGTTGCTGTCTGTTGGTCACCATGGGCAAGGTATGTATCTCCCAAAAATTGGAGGGCCTTGTGAATCTCCCGTTTCTGTGTCAGTTTGAGGCTATGGGCCAGAAATATCACTGGTGCATTATATGAACATGATCTGTCAGGCGGACATCTCCCAATCTCTCTAAACAGTAGCTGACAACCTCGGCATCATTCCCCCAGTGCAATGTAAGAATCTGTCGAAATTGACTCTTTGCTGTCAGAAAGTTTCCTTCATTCAAAGACATGGTTGTTTGCACCATATCACAGAAGGTGATTCCTAGTGAATATCCCACTCTGCCAAAGAGCTCGCTGGGTGTAGAGTTTTTGCCCAATTCATGCCCCACCACACCAATTTCAACATCAATCTGTGCAATGTTGAGCAGAGCTTCGGCATGCCGATATCGGTCTTGCTCAATGGAGCAGTTGTGCAATATTTGAGACCAGACTTTACGGCCTTCAAGATATTCAGATTTCACCTGATGAAGTTCTGCTTGTGTTTCCACCATGGAAGTATCTAGTGAACCACCAGACATGCCACAAAGCTGGAGTAGGTCCCGTGCTCTTTCAACAGAGTCTACTGTACTTATAGTTACCAAAGGCATTCCAGCATATGGATTCTACTTGTAATGCCCAGGCCTCCTTATGAGTTGCCACAGATCTTTGCCAGCCTCCGTGACTCATATGCATGTGCTCCCTGGCTCCTGAATACTCCCCAGTTCTCCATTTTATCGATGCCAATGTACCCAATAGGTCAGACTGCCGTTCAATATTCCCAGCGGAGATCGCCACTGATATCCTGTTTCAGCAAGGTGAAAAGCTCTTGGAATATCATTGTCACGGAGATAAAAATCATCAGATAGCTTATTATAGCAACGGCCTGGGGGAGAGGTTTGTAACCAATATGAAACTAATAATTAACATGTGACCAACATTTAAGGTCTGGATCATCGAAGTATCTGAAAGACTCCAAGGTCTCCTCCACCATCTGCTGTACCTTGGCAATAGGATGATCTCTGTACGCTGAAAGTACAGCATGTTGAACTACACCTCCAATATATGGTTCCTTGGCTGTGGCAGGACACTGGGAATCAGGTCTATTACTGGGCTGAAACACGTCCAGCCAAAGTACTGAAGTGGTCAAAGTGACATGAACAAGTAGATTGTATTCACAAGATCAGGGTTGTCTTGGGTTAAACCATTGACCAAGATATTTTGGATGTTTGCAAAGTTGGATGCTATTCGGGATTTGCAACCGTTCATGAAATGTCTCATAGACGTCAAGGAGTTCCTGGAAGTGTTGACGAAGAGGTCGAATGATGGTGAGCCATCGGGGGCTGTGCTCTTTGGATGTATTCCCTGATAGGGACCAATGCCTTGAGTCGTTTCTGGTCATCGATATATGCCAAAGATGTGCAAAGTAACATGGCCTTGCAGGCTAGGATATTGTCGATTGGCAGGTTGCTCTGCACCAGTTCGGTATCGGAAAGGCCATCTGGGAGAATGGAGAGTAGGCTCAACAATTCCTGGGCCTCTGGTAATGCCAGCATGCGAGGGCTTTCCAGGGACAGGGAAATGGATAAATTCAAGTTGGAGTGTCTGTCATGGCCTTCAGACAGGAGGGAGGTCCTCTCTCTTTCCATCGATCCAATACACTTGCCAACCCTTCATAGTCCACCAGGTGAGCAATCAGGTCAATTGCCAGGGGCATGTTATCAACAAGGAGCAGAATTTGTCAATCTCCTCAAGAGTATGGCCACTATCTGCAATATCAAGGAATGTCTGACGAGCTGCATCTTGTGCCAAAGGCTTCAATGGTTCCAAAAATGGCCGAGTCCAGCGGACATTCACCGGTCTTTCTGCTCCACGCATAGTGATCTGAAATGGATTCAGTATCTGGATAGCAGTGGTTCGTCTGTGTACTTACAATTAGTGCCAGATGATCTACATCAGCAAGCAAGGCTAAAAACTTCTCAACTTCTCGACGAGATTCTCTTGGCTCCCAGAGTATCTCCAGATTGTCTAAAATCAAGAGTGATGGTGGGCTACTAGCAAAATGGCGGATAACAGGCTGAGTGAGATTGTCTCCTGGCTTTAGCCCCAAATGGGCACCAATCAAGCTAGCAAGTTGAACGGTGCTGGATGCAGTGTTACAAGGAACAAAAACCTGGCGCTGGTTATATCTAGCACTGATTTCAGGGTGATGAAGAATGGCTCTGGCCAAGCTTGTCTTCCCAATTCCTCCTGCTCCTAGAATTGCTATTCTCGGTCCAGCATTGCTAAAGGTATCAATGATGACTGAAATTTCAGATTGGCGACCATGGAAAATCTTGGGCTCTGATGGCAACAATGAAAGTGAGTTTGAGCTGGATGAGATTCGATGTGTCCGCAAAGGACCCAATCAACACACACACACCGGCTAGAGAGGACTCTGCTGATCTGTTGAAATGATCATGATTGTTCACTCTGAAATAGGTTCATTCAAGACATACAGTGGATCCTGTGTCAGATGTTTCTCCATTGGAAAAAGCCAACATCATCTCTATGACTTCCTCGTGCATCTTCTGTGCATGTTTTTGCATTTGCGCCATGTCACTTAGAAGTATGGTGCCCTGGATCTGAGGCAGTCTCTGTTGTTTGAAACTTCAGTGCTGACAGCAACAATGAACTCACCTTGAATGCCTCGAGTGCTTGTTCCAGTCCCTTACAACAGTCCTTGAGTAATGCCCTCATTTCACCCTGGCGAAAAACTGTTTGATCTTGCTTTTCTCCTGTTGGGCTTCAACAAATGTGTGGATCTTGCACAGGGTCCTAAGGAAGTGAGCACCAAGTTCGTCAGAATGATGGGCAAAACTTGCTCAGTGAATTTCCCTAGATGGTTCAACATTTTTGGTGGTAATTCACCACCTGTATCAGAGTTTATATGGACATGGATGATTGCATAGAGGAGCTGATGGATTTGCTCCAGCATCTGAGCACAGTCATCGTGGTTTCTCTTCACAGTCTATCCAAATTATGTCAGAACCACATGAAGACGCGCTGTAGATGTTCACCTGTGCCGCTGCCAATAGTGAGTGCATGAGGTTTGAGATTGGGTCCAAGAATGGTGTCTTGAGGCTGGCCGAAACCATGTCAAAAGTTGTGACAGCAGCACTCAAGGCCGTAGTCATGTGGTTAAACCGAATTTGCGCGGCATCGGGCTGAAGGGGCATGATTGTGGTGATGACAGTTACCACTGAAAGGCTCCATCCTTTATATCAGGTTCCGCAAGAGATTTCACAGCCCTTGACCCACACAATCGGTTCATCACCCTTCCAGAATGTCTCTGTCACTCAAAGTCGACCTGACCTCTGCCCCTGTTCGATTGCGGTGCCTGAAGTCTGATGCTGATTGTCAAGAAGGTTTTCCGACCTAGCCTTACCTACTTCCCCCCCTTGTGTTTGATATCAGAATCACCTCCGGGCCTAGGCTCCCTTGAAGATATGAAGGTATTAGTAATATTATTGAACTTAGCCTCACCACATTCCTCTCGTCCTAAGCAATATCCGAAATCAAGTGTACAGCGGTCTTTATGGAGGATATCTCTCTTAGCGGCTGTTGGCCCTGGGTGTACAGCGTCGATGTAACTTTCATTGACACCGTGCACGATATACGAGCCATGTCCGTCAATCAGGGGACCATTAATTTCCACACCATTGCGGTGTAGCAGCTCTTCGTGTTGGGTGGGAGGTCGAAGGTGGGAGTGGAAAATAAGTGCGGAGTCATATTATCTGTACAGGAACCTCGCGTTTGTGCCTTTTGATGGATGTGCCGATAGAAGTTCAATTGTGGCACGCGAAGGTGCTGCATTTCTGATTTTTAACATCACTAATTTTCTCCTGCAATATCTCTGTGGCATCCAAAACCCAGTTCAACCGTCCTCATAATGTACCCTCCCCCTCCTCCGCCCATCCGTTTGCGCGTTGCCCGACGACCTGCGATTGCATTCCCATGTCGAATTTTTAGACGACGCCATCTGACCCCGAAGATGATCGGCTGTTCAGGGGAGCTGTGTTCCTGGGATATTAATTGCAATCTGTACTGCCTCCAGAATCCCAACACTCGGAGTTAGAGGGAAAAGGAAACGACCCTGGACTCTAGATCTATTCAATACCCGAACCACCTTTCATGACCGCATTATCCCGCTCCGCATAAATAAATCGCAACGGTTACCACTGGAGCCATGGCCACAGGGTCAGCAGGCCCCCTCCCCCGCGGTCACAATGCGACCCGCCTACGCATCGATGTCGTCGCGTATGGCCTTCGCATTATTCGTGTGCGGGAATGCGCCCTCGGCCCTAAAATGTACACCTCTCCCAACCCTCGCCCACTTCGTACTCCGGCAGCTGCTCCTGCGGGACCATAGCCTTTACGCTCTCGTAATGCGCCGCGAACGGCGCGGTGGACTCCTCCTCATGCGCCTCCGCCGCCGGCGCGTCGAGCATCAACTCGACGCAGCGCGCCGTGAAGCCCAAGACTTAGTTGATGCGCGCAGGGTCGGCCGCGCCTGCGCGCGTGAGGCGCTCTGAGCGGTAAAATGTCTGCAGTGATATGATGTAGGACGCACACCACACCGCAGGGCCGCGCATGATCAGGATGACCCGGTAATGAGCTCCTCCGAGAACCGGATCACTGGGACGTCCGTCATGGCCTGCAAAATTTAACCCAACTTGAGTTTTTATCGATTGACTCCATCGCAGAATAAAATATGCACCTAGCAGTGCCCGAGCAGCTGGTTCTCGTTCACTCAACCTCCTCGATCCTAGTTACCAATGAGTTCCTACCTCAGGACTTATAATATTAATCAGGGCTGGGGGGCCGGTATAAGCACGACCTCTAGGAATCGGTCGGAGATGAGAAGTGATATCATGTCGGATCAGTGCTTAGCTTTTCGATCTGTGTCCCCCTACGGAACGCGTTATGTGGTTGTGTTGTGGTTGAAATCGCGACGCGGGTGATGTGTGACGCGTTGTGGCACTTGTCACATGAGCACCCTCTCGTCTACACAACGTCTACATCCGTCGTTGAGTCAACATTTCAATGACCCGTGTCCCCACTGACGCATAGCTAGATCCTGTCCGCACCCACCTGGCGCCCATGGGCCACGAGGCAGAGCTCGCGCAACTCGGAGTCGCTGATCTTAAATCCGCGATCTGACCGCGCAGGGGCGGTCCAAACCGTCCAACGCGAGCGGGTCAAGGAGGACAGTAAGCCATTCAAGACCCTGAGATTCCATTTGCGCCGAATCCTGACCGGCGAGCGAGGGGAGTGAACCCTCGCGCTGCGGCGGAGGGCGGCGGAGGGCCGTACATCCCTGAAGTGTGACACTTCCATCCTCGCGCCGCAGGCGGGCTCTTCCTTTCCCTTCTCTCACGTCGGGCTTTCCGCCGCAGACCCTCCGTCTACCCGTCTTCCCCTGTCCCTTCTCCCTGCGTCCGCCCCCTCCTCCTCTCCTCTCCCGTCTTATAATTCCTCTTCTCCGCAGGTTGGCAAACTGACGAACAAGCTTTTTGATGTGGGCGGGCAGCGCTCGGAGCGCAAGAACCTGCTTTGAGAACATGACGGCACTCGTGTTTCTCGTGCCGCTAAGTGATTACGACTGGATGCTGTGTGAGGATGAGAGTGTGGTATGTCTCCCGTTCCTCCTTATTCTGCTGTGCGCTATGGGAGGAGAGGGGGGAAACGCGACAAGCAAGTCAGGCGCGCGGTTGCGCTTGGCTGTGTTTGCGCCGCAGCCCTTGTGTCCCCTCCTCCCCTCCCTTTCCCTGCGCGTCGCCCGCCCCGCCCCCGGCTCCCTCCAAGGCTGGTGGACGGGCCCGGGTCGGTGATGGCCTTACGACCTCAGCTCGGCCATCGTATCCGCACAGCACCCGCTAACCCGTCTCTCCTCTAGAACCGCATGCAAGAGGCGATGACGCTCTTCAACTTGATCTGCAACTCGTGTCCTTGAACAAGATCGATCTGTTTGTGGAGAAGCTGCCAGCTCTTGTCAATGTTCCTTCATGCTATGCGTTCCTTCGTACCTCCGCTGCCCTTTTGCTTCGCCTCTCTTTTTGCGTTGTGCCCACATTCCGCGTGCGACGGTGGCCAGCGTTGAGCGCTGGATTTTGGTGTGGCGACAGAGTGGCCTTCTCAATTGGGCTGTCGATTTCCTTTTTGGCATTTAGCGACTGGGCGACTTTTTCTTTCTAAGTCGCGCAGTAGCTTTACCACCGAGCCCACATCCTTCCCTGCCTGCCTTCTTTTGATACTACCCTGCCTTTCCTTCCCCCCTTGCCCCTCCACTCATGCCGAACGTCGAGGCCATCTATCGACGCTGGGCTCCCGATGTCTGCCGACGCCAGCACTTCCATACTTACCTTACTGACCTACCTACCTAGGTCCTCTTGCCCCTTCCCTCCCTCCCTCCCTTCTCTTCCCTCTCTCCCTCATACCGCGTGCTAACCCCTCACCCCCCAGGGCGACTACTTCCCGGAGTACACGGGCGGGGGCAACTACGACGCGCCGTGCGACTATCTGCTGCACCGGGTCGTGTTGCTCAACCAGAGCGCGACGACAAAGCAGATCTACGCGCACTACATGTCTGCGACGGATACACAGCAGACTAAGTCTGCGTGTCCCTTCTTTTCTCCCCACTCGTACGGCCTACGGCGTCATACGAGTACGGTCTCGCACTGCGCCCGCTCCTGCCGCCCTACCGGTGAATGAAACGGGCGAGCGGGCGTCTACCCCACTCCAGTCGTCCTCTCCGCTACCATTATCGACGACGTACTGACACTACTTGTTTCACAGTCGTGCCGAGCACGATCCAGGACATCGTCCTGCAGCTGCACCTGCGCGAGTGCGGGCTGCTATAAGCCCCTCGCCTCGCCCGCCTCACCTCATCTGTTCCTACTCAATTCTTGCTCTGCGTCCGTCCGCTCCTCCCCGCCCACGTCCACGACCGCACAGCCGTATCCGTGATCTGCATCACCAGCCTCTCGCCACGTACACCCTACCCTTCTGCCCCTTCCTACCCCCTCATATCGCCCTCGATACACTCGGATTTGGAATTTGGAATTTGGTTTGGAGCGTGGAGGTTGTTTAATATGGCGTGGAGTTCGTTTGAGCCCGAGGCCAAATCCCGCGCAGGCAATGTGTGAACTGAATCGATTTAACTTACAGACGGCAAGCACGGGGGATTTAATCGGGTATGGTGTACGGCGCACAGCTGCAATTATTGATGGCGCCGAAAAAAATGCACGCAGTCAGATGGGGTTCGACTCCCCGCGCCCGAATTTGTTGTTATCTCCACCTTGTTTGTGCGGAGTTTGCGAGGAAAATTTAGTGTCTCCCTGGATGCGCTCAACTGATTACACTTAGAAACATCTGTGGATAAGGGTTTCATCGGGCGCGGGGTACGGGGCACGGCTGCAATGTTTGACGTGAAGTTGATGTGTGGTGCACAGCTGCAATTATTTGTTGTCGATCCTGGGTGGTGAGGAATGCACAGAGCTGAGGAATTGAGTGGGATGACTTCCGAGAGATGGTGATCGCCGCAGTTAGTCTAAATAAATCATACATATTCTTATCCAATAGTACAAAACAGCATGCCAGATAATCAAGTTGAATATCACAACTGGAAGTCTCTCGCAGACAGACACTTCAACTTGAAGCTTGTACCTCACTTGTTGAAGTCTGTTTCACAAACAGAAACTTGTTTCTGATTGTGCACTGTCTACCAAAAATGTCGCGAATCGGCTTATATAATCACAGTCTTTGTCATCTGCTTTCGACTCGAAATGACGCGTCGCTCGTCACAGAGTCGCTCCTTTAGCATTACTCTCCCACTTGTTTCGAGCGAGTTTGTACTTGATCCACACTGTTTGGAGGACTTTCCGACCGTCTTCTTTCTTTCTCGTGCACAGAGTACCGAAAATGTCTCGAAACGGCTTATATAATCGTGCACTGCACGTGCACATGCCGTCTTCGCCGACTGGGTTAACTCAGCCTCTCGGAACGACTAGAACCCCTCAGAAGCTGTGTGTGATTTCTGAGAAGATATGTTATTGTCTCCATATGTCTATCCTAAAAAATGTGTTGAAGTCTTGGTAGTTCCGAGCTTCTAGAGCTGCCGCCTACAGATCTACGGCATCCTGACGGCAGGAACATTCCATCATCATAATCTGATCCGGTGACCTGACGGTTGGCATCGTTAAATTCTTATCCGCGGCTTGTCGACTAGATTTATACATTAGAGGTGCTGAAAACAATATTTTATTTCGCGGCACAAGCCTGTGTGCATCGCGAGCAGTTCAAGAAACCCACGGCTCGCACCAATTTCACGGCTGAAGGGCGGAGTTTGAAAATCATGCTCAATGCTCTTTCCCCAAGATCACCAACTTTGAATTCAACTTTCATTCAATGCAATACTCTGCTAATCTCAAGATATTGGCCTCACCATCACACTGGTTGAAGCTTTCAAATTTTTGACTGAAAAAACCGGTGAAAAATGTTTTGAATTTTACACAAGTTTTTCGCCAAAAATGTAGGTGAAAAATTCAAGAGTTTTTTTAGCAGTTTTCCATTTTATTTTGAAAATTTCACCTAAAGTTGAGAAACTTTTGAAAATGATTCAAGTTTTTTACCTAAATTTTTGGCAAAAAACCTCTGTAAAACTCAAAATATTTTTCACCAATTTTTTCACTCAAAAATTTGAAATCTTCAACCAGTGTCACTCTCAACTCTTATTGCTCAACATATGAGAAAAAAAAATCCCGGAAACTAGACAGACATAGGCGACAGAGGTTGGCTGTGGAGTTGTGGGGTAAACTACAGTTCACTATATTAG
This sequence comes from Mycena latifolia, assembly GCA_029289555.1. Classification (NCBI taxonomy): domain Eukaryota; kingdom Fungi; phylum Basidiomycota; class Agaricomycetes; order Agaricales; family Mycenaceae; genus Mycena; species Mycena latifolia. The sequence continues at coordinate 8,953 of JARJLE010000615.1, read as the reverse complement.
GGCTGCTCAATTGTACTGTTGTTCCCGTCGGTCATTCACAAAATAAATAAATTTAAACTCCGACCAAACCACTGTTTTTTGCCGTTTCCTCATAGTCATCCTCATGATCTCCCATCCAAGGTGATAAAATCTTTGGGATTCGAAGACCAGGAAGCGCCATGGATTCTGATCTCTTAAGCTCACAGAATTCTAGCAGTCAAGGCAACATCATTTTCGTGCCAATAATAATAAGATGCGGTCCTCGACTCCTCTCGTCCTCGTTCCAAGGAACCAGAACACTGTGTGGCATAGATAATGCGCGGTATTCGAGGCAGTCAGAGTAGCGGATTATGACTCATTGACGAGGGACAGGCGAGGTGTAGACGAGGATACTATGAGAGAGAGAGGGTGAGTTTGAACATTTGTTTATTTTGTGAATGAACGACACGTTGACACGAACGACGGGACAATTGAGCAGCCCTATTATTTTTCATGCCCTTGAAATCACATTCACAGCTGTACCATACCGAGGCTCTGAAGTACTATTCATCATGTAGAATTTTATTATCACCTTCAAAGGCTTCCTGTCGGCAACAAATATTTTCTAGTTCCTCTTCTCACCCAATTTGCTCCCTGCATTCCATTCTGTTTGTGCCCCGCCGCTTGCCGGCCTACCACCACCATGTTTACCGCGGGGTGCTCCCTTATTATGTAATTGCGGACTTTAAATTTCCTTCGGCCAAAGCCGAGAAGCCCTGGTGCAAGCTTCCTGGGCCGTGAGATGGCCAACAACGGGGTCGAGACTAATCTAAGAGGGCTGAGGAATATTTTGGGAAATTGTGGAGCCCTTGACACCTCATATGAGAATGCCCGCCCAAGATTGATTGCATAATCATATGGGTTGAGTCGTTCGTTTTCAACGATATCTGAGCCACTTTTCGAGATTCTGAAGAGACAAAAATGTTTGCAGACCTTGTACAACCTACTTCATCCCACAATCTTATGAAATGTCGCGTTGTAAATGATCGCGCCGTTGGAAGATTACATAATAACGGAGCACTGCGATCAGACCCCCGCGGTAACAAATACGGGTGTCTTTGTACATCAACTGAGGCAGAGAAGAGGAAGATAGAAGTGAGGAGAGGGGACACGTTGGAACACGGCCGGAGTACATAGAAAGATTGCAACAGGGGGGGGGGGGGGGGCGCTATGAATGGGGTGTAAAGACACTAATTCTGGTGTGAAAGATCAGGGAAATAAATATCTCTGCATCAGGCTGGAACAAAAACTGCATCTGTACCATCATCCGCACACACTCTCCACCTCTTCAACTTGGACAGAGTGGTGTTCATTAGCCCAAGGTCCAACTTGTCTGGACTAGCGGTCGGTGCATTTAGGTCCAATAGACGGATCAGGGTCTTTGTGGGTCCATCAAGTAGGTCGTGACCGATTCCAGCAAGCCTCTCATCAATATGAGCAATTTGGTGTTCCTGTGATGACCGTTGAAACAATGGTCGTGCTGTTTTCCAATGCTCTCCTGCCTTCATGAGATCCCCTTGCATCTTTGAAATATCTCCAAGGTGAAGCATGCATTCTGCTCTCCTGCGGTGAACATCCATCTGGGTGAATCCCTCCAGGGCAATGACCCACAGACTTATTGCTGTCTGCTGGTCACCATGTGCCAGGTATACATCTCCGAGAAATTGGAGGGCCTTGTATACCTCCCGTTTTTGTGTCAGTTTGAGGCTATGCACCAGAAATGTCACTGTCTCATTATATGAAACATCATCTGTTGCAGGCCAGAGGCAGACATCTCCCAGTCTCTCTAAACAATAGCTGACAGCCTCAGCATTGTGTCCCCAGGCAAGTGTAAGACTCTTTTGGAATTGGCAGATTGCTCTCAGAAAGTCTCCCTCTTTCACATCCATGGCTGCTTTGACAATATCACAGTAGCTGACTCCCTCTGGGTACCCCATGCCGACGAAGAACTGGCTGGCTATAGCAAGGTTTTTGCTCAATTCATGTCTTGATACACCAATTTCGACATCAATCTGGGCAATGCTGAGTAGGGCTACGCAATGCTGATATGGATTTTGCTCAATAGAGCAACAATGCATTATTTGAGTCTGCACGTTACGGGCCTCAAGATACTCGGATTTCAACAGGTGAACTTCAGCTTGAATGCCCATGATGTAATTATCAAGTTGGCCACCAGACATGCCACAGAGACGGAGTAGATCCCTTGCCTGGGTGGACAGGGTTATGCTGTGCTTATAGTTACCAAGGACATGCCAGCACGTTGATTCTATTTGTAATGCCCGGGCTTCCTTGAATAAGTTGCCACAGATTTTTGCCAGCCTGCGAGACTCATGTGCATTTTCCTGTCCTGCTGAATAATCACCAGTTGTCCATTGGATCAATGCCACTGTGCTCAACAGGTCGGACTGCCGTCTGATGTTCCCAGTGGAAATTGACAATGATAGGCCAGTTTGAGCAAAGGAGATAGCACGTGGAATATCAGTATTCACATCCCGAAAATATTCTGCAAGTGAATCATAGAAGCTGCCTGGTGGGTACTTTTCAGTAATTAATGTGAGATTGACACTGAACTCGACCAACATTTCAGATCCGGATCATCAAAGTATGCAAATGATTCTAGAGCTTGGTCCACTATATTCTGTGCCTCGGGTATGGGTCGGAAGCCCCCTGCATTAAGGAGACGTATGGCAAAGCAGACCTCGAACCTATGGTTTCTAGGGTGAGGCAGAACATTGGGAACCAAATCTATTACTTGACTCGGACCACGGCCAGATAGAACACTGAAGCGGTCCCAGTGGCATGCACAATAGATTATATCCACCAGCTCAGGGTTGTGTTGGTGTAAACCATTCACCAGGATATTGTGGATGTTTGCCAGGTTTGATGTTATACGAGCCACTGCCCCCGCAGTTGAAGCATGCCCATGATATGTCTCATAGACCTCAAGGAGTTCCTGGAAGTATTGGCGAAGAGGTTTAACAATGTGGGCCATAGGGGGGCGTGCTTTGTGGATGTATTCCCTGACAGGGACCAATGCCTTCAGCCGTTTTTGGGCATCAATGTATGCCAAGGACGTGCAGAGCAATATCGCCCTGCAGGCCAAGACATTGTTGATCGGTAGCTTGCTTTGCAAAAGTTCTGTATTGGAAAGGCCATCTGGGAGAATGGAGAGTAGGCTCAACAATTCCTGGGCCTCTGGTGAAGCCAACATCCGAGGGCTTTCAAGGGACAGGGAAATGGATAAATCCAAGTTGGAGCATCTGTCATGGCCTTCAGATAGGAGTGAGGTCCTCTCGCTTTCCCATCGATCCAATACACTTGCAAAACCTTCATAGTCTACCAAGTGAGCAATCAGGTCAATCACCAAGGGCATGTTATCAACTAGGAGCAGGATTTTGTCAATCTCCTCAAAAGTGTAGTCAGCATCTGCAATATCAATGAAAGTTTGGCGAGCGGCATCCTGTGTCAAGGGGTTCAATGGCTCCAAAAATGGCCGAGTCCGGCGGACATTGGCTGGCCTTTCTGCTCCACGCATTGTGATCTGAAATGCCTCAGTATCAGGATCATCAGAGGTCAGTCTTGCTTACAATTAGTGCTAGATGGTCTACATCGGCAAGCAATGCCAAGAACTTCTCGACTTCGGCACGAGACTCCCTTGGTTCCCACAAGGTCTCAAGATTGTCTAAAATCAAGAGTGACGGTGGGCTGCTGGTAAAATGGCGGATAACTGGTTGAGTGAGATCAGTTCCCTGCTTTAGCCCCAAATGAGCACCAATCAGGCCAGCAAGTTGAATGGTACTGGATGCAGTGTCGCAAGGAACAAAAACCCGGCACTGGTCATATCTAGCACTGATTTAAGAGTGATGGAGAATGGCTCTTGCCAAGCTTGTCTTCCCCATTCCTCCTGCTCCTAGAATTGCTATTCTCGGTGTAGCATTGCCAAAGGCTTGGATAATGACTGAAACTTCAGAGTGGCGACCATGGAAAATCTTGGGCTCAGATGGCAACAATGAAAGTGAGTTTGAGCTGGATGGGCTCAGATGAGTCCACAAAATGATCCAATGTACATACACACACATACCTGTTGGAGAGGACTCTGCTGATCTGTTGGAAATAATGACTATTATTCACTTGGAAATAGTGTGAATTGCAACATACAGTGGATCCTCCATCAGAGGTTCCTACATTTGAAAGAGCTGAGAGCATCTCGAGGACTTCCTCATGCATGTTGTCTGCATGTTTCTGCATTTCCGCCACATTGCTTAGAAGTGTGACACCTTGGATCTGAAGTATTTCTGTGGTCAACAATTCACTCCTAATAGCAACATTGAAATCACCTTGAACTCCTCAAGTGCATGTTCCAGTCCCATCTGACAATCCCGTAATAATGCCTTCATTTCGCCTTGACGAAAAAACTGTTTGATTTTGCTTTTCTCCTGCTGGGCTTCCACAAATGTGTGGATCTTGTGCAGGGTCCTATAGAAATAAGGTCCAAGAATTTCAGAATGCTGGGCACAACTTGCTCAGTGAATTTCCCCAAATGGTTCAACACGGGTGGTGGTAATTCACCACCAGTATCAGATTTTATATGAACATGGATGATTGCATAGAGGAGTTTGTGGATTTGCTCCAGCATCTGGGCACAGTCATCCTGGTGTCTCTTCACAGTCTGCCCAAATTATGTCAGAAACACACCAAGGAATCTGTGGTAGGCATTTACCTGAACAGCCATCAACAGTGCTTGCATAACATTCAATATTGGTTCCAAGGACGATGCCTTCAGGCCTTCCGAAAGCGTGCCCAAAGTGGTGACAGCAGCATTCAAGGCTGTAGCAACGTGGTTGAAGCGAATTTGTGCAGCATTGGCCTGAAAGGGCATGATTGTGGTGATGCCATTGCCACTGAGAGGCTCCATCCTTTATATCAGGTTCTGTAAACAAAATTAACAGCTATTTCCGCACACTGACCCTTCCAGACTCTCACCATCAATCTGATACAGTACGATCGGGTTTAACATAGTTCGTGTGACTAGGGCATCAACCCGTCCCGTAATTTTACGAAATTACGGGACGTAAATACGGTTACACCCCGAACCGTCTCACACTTTTGAGGAAGAAAATATGCCCGTTTTCTGATGGGTTAAAACGGGTTAGATCTACTTCCTTCCACCACACTTCGATTACTTACCGATGAGTTGAGAACGGTAATTGGACAAAGGTGCAAGCTAGAAAAATTACATGTGAGCTTCAGTAGTCCACCAAGGGTCATCCGCTTACAGATGTAACGGCCGGTACGGGACGGTTACGGCCCCCAATCCCCGTAACATATCTTGAAGATTTTCCTACGGGTACGGGCGTATTACGCACGATTTGATGCCCAACGGCAACATCTGTTCCCTGTCCCATGTACGGAAGGAAAGCACCATGCCCTGTTTGAGTGTAGGGGCTCAAACACACTGATTATAGTCATCTGGAGCCTATTGGTCCCTTGGAATATGTATCCTATCCACCTATGTAGGGAACTGAGAAACACGATCTGCACCGAATCACCTTGATGGCATTGGTGTCCAGATATACTTGAGAAGGACAGAGGACATGGGGCTTAAGATCGTGTCGTGCGAGCAAGCAAACCAGTGCTTCCCTTTTCGATCTTCCGCATTGTGCGGTTGCTTGTAATCCGGCTCATACTATTTCGAATCAATTCCAGTCCAGTCGAATCTCAATTTCATTGACCTAGTCTCAGTTACAGAATCAGCGGGACTTGAACTACTTAAATGAGCTCCAATTTCAGCCCGATTTTGTCGTAACTTCATACTTAGGCATTCGAGTAGTACCTTGGCTCTGCCTAAATGTGTACTTGCAGAACTCTTTCGGCTGATGGCGGCCACACGCCTTGATGCAGCGTCGATCCAACTTTCAATGGCACGATACGCGAGGAACCTCGTAGGCCGATAAAGGACCATTCATTTCTACACCATTGCGGAGTAGCAGCTCTTCACGTTGGGCATGAGGCCGAGGGTGCGAGCGGAAAAGAAGCTGGATGATATCATCTCCACAGGAACCTCGCATTTGTGGTTGTGCTAATATTAAGTTCAATTGTGGCACTCGTATTTGTGATTTTGACCATCACTAGTTTCCCCCTCCAATGTCTCTCTGGGATCCTTCAACCCAGTTCAACCGTGCCCATCCGTTGGCCCGTTGCACGAGGACCTGCGATCGCATTCTCATGTTGAATTTTAGACGAGACCATCTGACCCCGAACATGATCAGCCGTTCAATTACAACTTGGGCGCTCTTCTGCTGGGCTATTAAATGTAACCCGTACTGCCTCGAGAATCACAACACTCGGGTTCGGAGGGAAACGGGAATGACAGATCTATTTAATGCCGAAGCATTTTCATCACCGCACATTGTACCTCCCCGCATAAATAAATCGCAGCGGCCCCACTGGAGCCACATTCACAGGGTCAGCAGGCCCACTCTCCCGCATTTAAAATGCGACCTGCCCATTGTCGCGTATGGCCTTCGCATCATTCGTGTGCGGGAATGCGCCTACGGGCACCTCTTCCCCTAAAAACGCACACAGGCGCTCCCACCCCTCGCCGATCTCAACCTCCAGGAGCCGCTCTGGCGGCACCATCGCCTTTACGTTCTCATAATGCGCCTTGTACCGCGCAATGGACTCCGCCTCCTGCGCGTCCGCCGCCGGCGCGCCGAGCATCATCTCGACGCAGCGTGAAGCCTCGGACTTTCCCGAAGTGCACCGGATCGGCCGCCCGTGCGCGCGCTACGCGCTCCGAACGGTAAAACGTCTACAGGGAGCCGGCGTACGACTTCCACCAGGCCGCCGGGTCGCGCGTCGTCAGGATCACCTTCGCGTCGGTGTACGCGGCGATGAGCTCCTCCGAGAACAGAGTCGCCGGGACGGCCGTGACAGCCTTGGGTTAAGTTCAACTCGGATTCGGGAACAGAACCGAGCCACGCACCTGGCAGTTACCCAGAAGCTGATCCCGCTCCGCGCGCCCGAACGATATGCCCTTCCCCTCGTATTTCGCGTCGATTGCCTCAGTCCAAAGTCCGCCTCGACCGGGTTGGCGAGTACGTTCTACATGTGGTGCGTGTCCTTGTACCCGAGCGTCCCCAGCGCCGTGCGCATTGCTGGCAAAGTTACCCTCCGGCTGAATGAGTTTCGGCACTTCGTATTTGGATGGGCCTCAGTAAGCCTGGGGATATTTCACGGGGTGATCCTCACAGATGCGGTCTGGCATAGTACGAGAGGGATCGTGTCGTGCGGTGAAATCAACTAGCTGACCTTTTCGGTCATTGCCCCTCTTGACCGCGTTGTGTGGCTATGTTGTGGCTTACATCGCGACGCGCCTGTGGCGTGTGAGCACTGGGAGCACTGGAAGGGCACTGTCACATGTCACATCCTCTTACGAACGAATGCCGCATGCGACACGGGAATCGTGGTCAGTCGGCACGAACGATGGCTTTGCTGAAGCAGAGATTGATTGCATCGCACCCGCACCTCATGAAGCAGAGCTCGCGCAACCAACGCGCAACTCGACTCGCTAATCTTTCACTTCGCACCTTTCCGCACCCGGGCCTGCGCACGCATCTACGATCGTCTCGTATTCCAGTCACCTTCCTTCACGGATCTAACGATTATCTCTCGGCTGTTACTCCGTCTCCGCATTCACCTCGGCGGATTCTACACATCGCAACTCACCCTCGAAACCGTGGATGGACCCAAGGTCGGGCTCTTCGACATCTTGTAGCTCGCCTCACTCCTGATCACAAGCACCCGCACGGAATCTTTTCCGCGTATTGAGGGAAGGATCATGATAGAGGAAATCAGGGCTTCCGACGACGAATATGGATGACATTTGCTATCACTTCACTTCCTCCCGATTCTATGGTGCAAGGTCATGAGCCTCCAAGATCTTTGCATCCCGCTCTTGGGTTCAGTTGTATGTCGTCACCCCCTCGTGTTTTTTTGCAGGACTGATAGAATTGGTGCCTCTGGGATTCAGCTCCACTTAACAATCAAGCAACAGACTCCAACGCCGCGGCTACCGCGCGAGCAAAATATTATCGCTTTGTTGCTCTCCAGGTCCATCAGATAGGTTTAGAGTTCCAGAGACCCGTCTCGTTCGTCCCTTAGTCGCAGTGACTCTTCCGGAGCACGCTACAGGCGACCGGTGGTCGGAATAGGTCCTGCGTTATCCGAAGTGTATATGTGAATTCTAACACTTCATCTTCGAGGAAGCCACCCTTGCCCATTTTTAGCATCCGTCTGGTTCTAGTTGGACACCAGGCCGAGCGGGACCGACGAAGCTCCGCATTGGCTAACCCCTCGTGTATATATAGTCTCGACGACTCCATCTTCCGCTTCTACGTTTCCATCATGAACTCCCCCAGCAACATCCATCACACGAGAAACGCGGCGATGAGAAAGTTCAACGAGATGATGTGGAGGTTTCTGTCGTCGACATTGATACTGCTGCCACCTTGGTATCCGGGGACCGGTCTGAATTCGATGCTGCCAGTGAGGAGGCCTTGCGAATCAGGTCTGTCCTAAGGATTTCGAATTAACTAGGGAACTGACTAATGACTTGACTTCTGTTTCGCAGACGCAAGATAGATTACGATATTCTGCCGTTGATGTGCAGTGAGTGAAATATATTTTAACTATCCCGAGCTGAACGGGCCCCGTCCTTTTGTAGTCCTTTACTGGTATATTTCTGCTACCCGTAGTTCCGAAGATTTTCACGGCGTGCCCTAGGATCAGTATATGGGTATTTGCTCTGACTCACAACCGGCAGCATGAACACGAGCTGACTTGGATTATTGGATAAGGCTGGGTAGTGCGGCCATCCTTGGGATCAGGTAAAGCTTTTAACCGTCGGTGACTTGAAAGGCTAACAGTAAAGCCA
>JARJLE010000614.1:0-24340 GCA_029289555.1 Mycena latifolia | reverse complement strand
CTCCCGTCGTCGACGAGTCGTCGACGCTGGCCCTTGGAACCACGGAAGTCTCGTCGTCGTCGTCGTCCAGCCCCTATTTGATGGCATCCGAGATGACGCCGCGCAAATGCAGGCTCATGCAGGCTCATGCATGCCACAGCCCACATCTTGAGCAAGGCAGAGTCGACGAAGCACAGAGAAGACCACCTTCCTCACGAGCAAGGCTTGCTGAGCATCGTGAACAACCCCTAGAATGCAAGACCTTTCAGAGATGACTGCCGTAGTGAAGCACCACTGCTTGGCGAACGCATGCGGTGAACTCTCGGCTGGGTTAATCGAAACGGACGGGAAAGTCATGCTGAGCGCATCGATGCCTGCATTAGACACCGCGTGCCAGACCTGAAAGAGATGACCGCCGTCGTGAAGCACTGTTTAGCGGACACATGCGGTGAACTCTAGGCTGGTTTACTTGAAGCGGACGGGATAGTCATGCTGAGCACATCGTTGCCTGCATTAGACACCCGCCGACCACTTGGATTGCTTTTATGCTCGCCGCGAGCTAGTAGTACCCGTGTCTTCGCCGGGACTATTTATCTTGCATTGATATGGACTTCTTTTCACGAGACTCAAAGGTCGATTATGGTGAGGAAAACGGGTCTTCGGGTTGTATCGGACAGCGAGCACAACTGTCTCGGTCTCCCCTTAACTTTGCCCCTATGGAACCACCACCGATCGAGGAGCTCGATTCTATCCGCGCTCCCGATTTGATCGACCACAAGGGTACTCCCTGCACATTATAAACATCTGCATCTGCCCTGGACACTGCAGCGCGTGACAAGTGTAGTAATTTCCGTCGTGTGTCCAGGCCTACAGAGTTCGATTCTATGGTTCAAAATGAATGGAAAGCATCCACCAGCACAAGATCGAAGCGCTCCGACAATATGCTGGCCAATCACTATACTTGGAGCATTGCATTGGTTAGCCATGACCGTAATTTGCTATGTACCTCTCTCTCCGCCCGTCTTCTAAGTCTTTTCGTGAGCCATCTAGCTGCAATCACTGATGTAGCTAGGTTACCACAGCGATCTGGCCGTTGATGACTGTAGCGTACATTCGGGACGCGATGTACGTAGGTACAGTACCTGCTTGTTCCTTATTGGGACCTCCGCAGTAATACACTCCTCCTCCTCCTCCTCCTCCTCCTCCTGGGCACAAAGAGATCCCAAAATGTAAGAATCCTGCGCAGAATTAATGCGATGATCAGGCGGATGCGGAGGACAAGACTCGCCCAATAAGACATATCCAAAATAGTATATCCTTGCGACATTAAAGATACCCACCTAAGCCAAGATACATCGGTAGGAGGATGCTTGCTGAGAGAGATCCGCGTATATAGTCTGGGTAAACCCCGATCGCGAAGAGTTGTATAGCGCCTGTCGTGCCAAAGTTCAGAGCCATTACGCACGAATCTGACCGGATTCCCACCGAATGTGCAAAAGATTCCCATCCACCTGAAGAGGAATCAACACCGCGTATTCGACCAGACGATCTCGGTACGCGCCCTCCGGCAACTGTGAGCCACGCACGCAGACCGCCTTCCGGAAAGGATGGCGCCTCCGTGTCGGGTGTTGCTTCCATGGTCTTGCCATTTCTCACATCAAGCGATTCGCTGGCCTTTGTTTTAATTAAATTAGGCATGAAGAATTGCCAAGGCTCTGTTCAAGGCTCCATACAGCGGAGCGCGCCAATTGGAATGAATGTTCGGCTGCCAGTGGACCCACATTCAAGCGGCATTTTGTGCGGAGCGGTGTCCAAGCAGAGATCTTGAGAGAGGTGTATGTGTGAGATCCAAAATACGCAGCTCCCTAGTAGTAGATAGAAACGCCGTCAGTCACCTGCTAAGCGGCGAAGCCCGTGAGGAGTAAACGAAGGTGTCACAACGGCGAACAGCAATATGAAGAACGCCGGCGAACAAGATCGTCAAGACAACGAACCCGGTTCAAGCAGTTTCGGACCAGTCACAGGCGCTTGGACCGAGTTGGATGAGAGGAAGATCCCAGTGGAGGATCGGAGCTCGCTCCAGCGGCCCAGGGACGAAGCTCTTGTTGAAGAATAGAGTCACGGTCAGTCGGAGATCTCAACCATTTCCCACGGTTTAAATTTGTTCCACGGTGATCCCGGTTGTCTTGGACTTCGTACATCGCCCACAAACACACCTCGGTATATCCTCGAGGTTCCGACCGCTTTGTTTGTTACAATGCTCATGCCTACTCCGATCCTCCTTGCCATCTCAGCAATCGTCCCTCTGTGTCTTTGGCTCGTTACTTCCCGCTTCCGACGTGGTCCAGTTCCGTACCCCCCAGGCCCACCAGGACTTCCAATCATTGGCAACATCTTCGACAATCCAGGGGCTTACAAGCATCGTACTTACAAGTCGTGGGCGACAAATATGGCTCGTTGGCCTCAACCCGCCGTTATCATATCTGTTTTGACCCCGTTCGATTATATAGGTCCAGTTACTTATTTCCGCCTGCTGACTGAGGACGTGATTGTCTTGAACACTCGAGAGGCGGCCGTTAAATCACTTGAAAAGCGCTCTGGACTCTATGCGGACCGTCCGCGGCAAATCATGTGTGGAGAGTTGTGAGCACCCTTCTTTTTACTTGAAATTTCAACAACTAAGAAGAAATTTCTTAGAATGTCATGGAATAGAGGCATCGCTCTCTGCCGCGCAGGACAGCGTCACCGAGCTTATCGCAAGCTAATTAACGGGACGTTATCTGCCTCAGCAAGCAAGTCGCTCTGGAGCGTCCAGGAGAGAGCGGCACATAATTTCGCAGGGCAGCTCATGCGACAATGTGTGTTGGACTCTCCGGGAAGAAGATCCCAGCCGGATTACAGGTTCCTCGATATTCTTCGCCGTAGTGTCGGTCTAAATGTCGTGGGAATCATCTTTGGCTCCGAACCTGCTCAAGATAATACTTCTGACGGCATGACCGAAGAGGAGATGATGTCCTACATCGACCAAGCGGACCGCGCGCATGCCCTGTTTGCTCAAGCGCTGGCGCCCTTTGCGTACATGGTGGACTGGATTCCAATGTGTACGGTCCATTTGCTGATCATGAACTCGAGATGCATTAACGATCCGTCATTTAGTGAAACACGTTCCGGAATTCATTCCTTTCACCACGTTCAAGCCCGATGCAAGACGTGCCCGTAAGGACCTGGAGGAGCTCACATTGTTTCCGTACCACAAGACGCGCTCCCGAATTGTTCGTCTTCATCTGATATCTCTCGAAAGAAAAATCTAACCGACCACGAAGAAATCCGGTTCTTCGCAGAAGTCCTATCTCGATTCTTGTTTTGAGGCCAATCCAAATCCAACTCCTGCGGAAGAGGATGCGATTGCGTGGACCGCCATGAGCGCGTACACAGGCGGTTCTGACACGGTGCGTGATGTTTCGAACTGTGAACATTAGCTAATAGCATTCCGGCCAGACAATCGCAATGGTAACAACATTTTTCCTCGCTGCCGCTCTGCATCCCACAGCGCAGGCCCTCGCGCAATTAGAGATAGATGAGGTCATCGGACACAGCCGGATGCCTGGCTTCGAGGATAGGAACTCGCTTCCCTATGCCAATGCATTTGTTCAGGAGTGTTTAAGATCTGCTCCTGCGGTTCCCGTTGGTGAGTTTAGGAAGTAATTACGGTCAAAGTTTGCTGAAACGCTGCAGGTGTGGCTCACCGTGCAATGGAAAGCGACAACATCGAGGGTTATTACATCCCAAAGGGTGCCACTGTCATTGCGAATATCTGGTATGTAGCGGTCCCTGTATTTTCCGTCCGCTAATGTTATGCAGGGGAATGCCACACGACGAAAATATATACAAGGCTCCCTCGACATTCGATCCAAGCCGCTTCCTTCCTCGTACAGGGACGCCGACCAATCCAGGAATCGTAGGTCGATGCGAACCCGACATTGGCTCTCTTCCCTTTGGTTTCGGCAGGCGAATTTGCCCGGTACACATGTTTCATTCCCCTTAGTTAACACTGAATTTGGGGCGGGGGATGCACCTGGCTGATTCAGGCATATGGATTTACGCTGCATGCGTCCTGTGGGCATTTGAGATCAGAGTAAAGGATTATCAGGACACAGGGCGAGTGAGGTTAGCTTGGCCACCCGGTGGGAAGAGTTCCAGTTTTCAGACGGAGCAATCATGTGAGCTCATCTTCTCTGTATCGGTTGAACCACTCTTTGACTTCGGGGCCAAGGTACCCGCATCCGTTTGAAGTCCCGCTCCGCCCACGATCTACCGAGATAGAAAATGTATTGAAGAAAGACTTCATTTGAATTCGAGGGGATATGCTACATTTTCATGACGTGTAACCAAACTTTCCCACGGTTGCAATTGCCTCGTTAACATAAAATCCTCCCATGGTTATCTAACTTGCGTTACAATTTTGAAATCCAGTTAGGCCTATCTGATGTCCTAGGTAGCACAGTTAGACTAGGATGCTTTGTAAACAGGCCTGGATTACAAAACATTGCTTATAAACCAATTTTCACGAATTATAAACAGCGGCATTAACATGTGCCAAGTGCAAAGGGGATGATTAATTCTTAATCAGTAAATAATCAGTTGCCGTTTTCAACATCTTCGGACACAAACCAGACTCTGATTGGTTGAAATAACATATCTTCCGCTTTAGCCTACAGATGATCTCCTTCAACCCGCGACGCGTATTTCATATTTCTTGACTATAAAAGCGCTGAAATTCAACCGACTTCCTTGTACTGATCCACCTTTCCGTCTCGTTCTCTAGTTCTTCCTCCCATCCAACATGAGCTTGTGCAAAGACTGTGTAAAGGGTGAGTAGGAAAAGCACTCTGTCACGGTCGCCTCCTCTGACTGACTGGATCCCTAGGCGTCACCCATGAGGGCACCCCCGAAGGTGTGTGGCGCCCGGTGCATCCCACCGAATGCTAATGTCGGCGTGTAGGCAAGATTGAAACCATCGGCGGTATCGAGTGCTACGTCGCGACGCCAACCGCCGACTACCCCAAGGACAAGGTTGTTCTCTTCCTCTCAGACGCCTTTGGCCTCTCGTTGGTCAACAACAAGGTACGCCATCCCTGCAACTCGGAAATATGGACTGATAAAAGGCAGCTCTTGGCCGACGACTTTGCGCGTAACGGGTTCAAGGTGCGCTGCTAGGGAGCGCATGCATGTTGTCGGCGGGCTAATTTATTCGGGAACCGGCAGACGATCGCCCCGGACTATCTGCACGGTGACCCCGTCCCCGCGGACGCCATGATCGGCGTAAGAACCCTCCATCCACCCTCGCCCCCGCCGCGACTGATACCGCACAGGTCAACTTCGACTTCAAGAACTGGCTCGTCACACACGGGGCCGCCGACACGCGCCCGCCGCTCGACAAAGTCATTGCCGCCCTCCAGGCCGACGGGGTTAAGTCGTTCGGTGCGGTTGGGTACTGCATGGGCGGGCGCTACGTCTTTGACCTCGCGTTCGACGGCGTTATCTCTGCGGCGGCCACTGCGCACCCGTCCCTCCTCCAGGCCCCCGCCGATCTCGAGGTGCATTGACACTCTTTCCCCTTCCACTTAGTCCCGTTTCAACACACTGACTGCCCCAGAAATACGTCGCGACCGCAACAGCGCCACTGCTGATCAACAGCTGCACGACGGACTCGCAGTTCCCGCTGGAGGCGCAGGCTCAAGCTGACAATATCTTCGCGGGATTTGCTCCCGGGTACAAGCGCGAGTACTTTGAAGGCTGCACACACGGGTTCGCCGTCCGCGGTGATCTCAGCGACCCGAAGGTCAAGGCGGGAAAGGAGGGCGCATTCGCGGCTACCGTGCAGTGGATGGTCAAGTACTTGTAAGGTAGACCAAAATTTGAAGGTGGGTGTACGCCCAAATGCCAATCATACTATATGCTTGAGTTTCCGAACTCTTGGAATGCTGCAAACCTCATACCTACCCCAATTTTTATTGATAACTCAAACTATCCCACGGTTGAAATTAAGTCAACATGAAGTACAAACTTGAGAGTCTTTCATATTTTCCATGTTACATCCGCTTCGAGATGTACGGGTTGCTCTACAACTTTGAGGTTGGCGCAACCTGATCTTTGATTTGGTCTTGAAGTTTTCGACGGAGGATCTTCCCGCTCGGATACCTTGGAATTGCGGGAACGAACTCGATGTTATGAAGCTGCTTGTACGATGATTTGCGTTCAGCTACATGCTATCGAGGATGAAAGTGAGTGACCCGGAGATCCACAAATTCTAGTTGAACAATTCACCTCCATAATAGACTTTTTATCTGGGGGATTATGTTAGGATCCCTCTGGCAATTTGCTGCGGCCCGTGTCGTGAGTACTATAAACGCAAGAGGAACTTCCCCGCTGGAGGCATCTTTAATCCCTACAACCCCCACCTCCTGGACCAGAGGATGACCGAGGATGCATCCTTCGAGATCGGCGGGAGCCACTTCGAATCCACGAATCTGAAACACCTGTGAGGGCCAACAAGCGTGCTTGATTTTAGTTCGTTACCTTCATCATTTCCTTCAAGTGAGCAATAAGTGTCAGTGCTTAAATTGAGAAGACAGCGCCACCTACTTTCAACCGGTCAATGTAAATCACCTCGTTTTTGTCGTTGATCATGACCTGATCTCCTGTGTGAAACCATCTACGAAAAGCTTCGTTATATATATCAATGAGGGACTGCATTACTCGGCTACCCACCCAGCCACGAATGCTTCCTTCGTTCTGGCCCACAGGGATATTCAGCCGACCCATTTTGAAAATTCAGAGCACTCACGCATCCTGGTCGTTGAAATATCCCAGGGCGGTCGAGGGTGACTTTACGAGGAGCTCGCCCGCCTCGTTGTGCTCCGCCAGGGCCCCATCTGGCCTCACTACACGTGCGACGATGCCGGGTACGAGCTCCCCAGCATTATATCCGCGTTTGGATCGAGTAGACCACATCGACACTATGCCCGTAGTCTCTGTAGAGCCTGCACCAGCCAAATATTTATGACTCCAGTCAATTCGGGGCAAGCAGAGGTGCGCACCGTACGCTTGGCCAATGTGTGCATTCGGAAGAAGCCTAATCAATCGCTCATTTACGTCGGCTGCTCAATGATAGATTAGCAATTACACGTTCTGCGTAGAATCCAAGACTGACCGGCCAATGGCGCTGCGCCGGACAATACAGCATGGATCCCAGAGAGATCATAGTCTCGCACAACTGGTTCCTGAAATTCACACGTTTAGTCTCGGTGAAAAATCGACGGATAAGCTGCTGACTTTGCACAGGAGGACGACGTGGGAAGGTAGAAGCATCAAGTGGCTTATCTTGTGCCGCACAATACTTTTCAACACATTTTCCAAGTCAAATTTCGGGGCCACGACCAACGACATCTGGACAAAACGGATTGGTCTTGTCAATCTCAGGAGGAACGGTATGTGACGTACCCCGCTGAAGAGCACGAAATGAATCTGTGAAATATGAATCGGTATCAAGACTCAATACAATGGAATATATCTATTTACTAAAATTGCAATGCTGTAGATGTCTTGACGAAACAATTAGGAGATGGCATGAGCATACGAAGTAAAATGGCGCACGAAAAAATGGAAGCACCCCAAGGCATGTATCCCCTGGTCTGAACCTTCTGTCCTCCCAATTTGTGTACGCCTCGTTCACCCTACAGTGTGTCGCAACTTGTATTACATTCGCCAGGACAGCAAAGTGCGAAATTGCAAGAATCTGCACACTAAATTCCTTAATTTAAATCCAATGCTTCAAGGACACACCTTGGGCTCGCGGGTCGTTCCACTCGACGAACTGAGGAACGCGATTTTGGTGCGGCCTTCTCCCTCACGCAGTCTCCTCCCTCTTCCCAATGGAGCGGATCCAAGGCTCAAACCATATGATATAAGGCCCGCGACTGTGCGTAGATCGGGATCGGGGGATTCCAAGGGATTGTCATCTTCGCTTCCGAGGACGATAATGCGCCCCGGTGGAATACCTGCGTCCTTCGCGCTTGCCTGGGCAATATCGCACATGTCGGGGTGCACTATTATCAGCGTTGCACGCGTTTGCAGAAGTTGGTGGGTGAGCTTGGCGTTCGTAAATGTTGGGTTACAGGGCCTAAAACGTATGAGAGGTGGTAAAAGAGAAACACGGACGCCTACGCCACGATAGCACACAATCGATGAATGGCCCAGATGCAGATAGGATAATCTGTCGTTGTACCTATCACTAAGCGGAACGAAATAAAAGATTTCAAGTTACTCGCCGACATGATTAGGACTGAGAATCAGGACTGATGCGACCGTCAGCCCCGCAAAACTAGATATATGCACAACTTGCCAACATCATCTTCGCCTACAGGTTCACGCATGAGTCGGTTGCGTAGATTTGCCTAAACGAAATCACACACGGATACTGAAATGTGTGTACAAGCCATTGGCCAAACCCGTCGTTCGTTTATGGATCTATATCGAGTCCAGCGATTTTAAGCAGAGTTTCGAGACCCGCGCATTGGTTTTACCTCATCCAAGCGAACCTGTCGTCCAGTCCGATCAACGAGCCATGGGGCTGAATCCGGACGTCTGGGGCGGGCCTCATGGCGGTAGCCTAGTATGAACTGCTCGACAGTAACATCGTCCGGGATGTGGGGGAGCCTTCCGCTGGAGTGAAATTCGGGCATATAGGTGGAGGCTGGGAGCGAAGAAGAAGAGACTGCGATGGTATCCCGGAGATTTGTAAGTGATATCATCAGTGCCAGAACGACATAACTCTAACCCCGACGTCTGAGATGTGGTCAAGGATAGATGGAAGGTGACGGATGAATGGCAAAGAAGATGATGAAATCAGATTATAGCCAGGGTTCTTGAAGCTTCTATAGCATCTCCAGAGGGCATTGAGCGCCAGGTGGAGTCAATCTTGCAAACCATCATGAGGTTACATTCAGGCGCGGTAGTGGTAATAAGTTGGCAGAAAGAAAGAAGTACGTCGGCTGTCTCGGGATGGGTGATCCGAAATGAAACCCCGATGACGTTGCCGCGAGGGTTGCCGCAAACAAACACAACTTGAATTTTGCCGCAGTCGCTCAACCATGAGCTCGAACGTCACCACGACCAAGGCCACGACTCCACTCAGCCGTCTCGCTCTCCATTCGGCGATAACCTGCTCTGTCCAGGCCACAACGTATGGGAAATGTGTCCTCGCCACTTACACCGATGTATCGAAGGACGTGTGCAAGGAAGAGTTCGCAAAGTTTGCCTTATGTCTGCGTGAAGCAGTATGTCGCTTTTCTTTTCGCTTCAGTTCTTGCCTTCAAATCGGCTGCAGATGGGGAGAAAGTGGTGATGATGGAGCTATATCAGCAGAGCCAGCTAAATCCCGAAGGCTTGCGCTGAATCAATATGACCTTCATATATTCGGGCACAAGAGCCCTGCAGCGCCCGACTTGCGCACTTGAGCTTTTTGACTTTTGGTTCTCCTTGGCAGATGGACCTCGTGGTCGTTGTGATTCTCGCGACTTCGCAGGACGAGTTATTAGTCTGATTCGGACGCATTACTTTTGCTCTTGCTCTTCCTTTTAGTTTCTCCGGTACATTTCAAGTATCACGCGACCTATCCTGCGGTCCGACACCTCGAAGATTGCGCTTGCCCAGGCTTCTCCCCGCTCTTAAATCCAGTCCTGCGAAGCTCACTAATTCTTCTACGGGTCTGATGACGCCATCACGAGCTTTACGGGCCGCCGGTCGCTCTCTTTATAAATCACAACTTCGCGGCGTGCAGACCGGAAAACATGGCCGTACTCATATCAGGGATCTTGCTCGCGCTTGCGCCCGCAGTGACTTTTGCAGCGACGACCGTCAGCGTCAGCGCGTCGGCGAGTCATGCTATTCCAACATCCCTCTGTGCGTCTCAATTATCCGTCGTCTTCCGGGTCTAAAAGTTTTTTTAGATGGGCAAATGTACGAGGATATTAGTGTAAGCATCCCTCATTGAACAGTTGAACCATACATGATGGGATTTTGTCTACAGCATGTAATTATTCCTTCTCCTTGGAATAATAAATTTGAACGCTACCAATAGAGTGGAGATGGCGGGTTGTATGCGGAATGCAAGTCTGCTTCGTATAATTTCCCTCCGTTGCATCGTTAACCATTGATTTACCAGTGCTTCAGAATCGCGCATTCCAACAAGTTACACCAAGTAGAGGTCACAGATTTTTACTGTACTTACAACTAATACTCTACTAGACACGACCGCGGCACTCGCGGCCTGGCATCCCGTCGGCGTTGACGCCTCAATAACTGTAATCGCAGACCCCTCGCCGCTGTCATCTGCCCTCCCCAATTCATTAGTATTGTCCATCCCTCCCGACGCTACCGGAGAACTCGGCTTTGGCAACGAGGGCTACTGGGGTGCGTCATATCGTCTTTCCTCCGCTGCATCTCATCCACAATTCCCGCTAGGCATCAATGTTATTGCGAACACGCAATACACCGCGTCCTTCTACTATCGTCTCCCCGTTGCTTTATCTACGGACGTCCCACCTCCGACCCTGACGTTAGCTCTCCAGGCAGAAGACGGCACGCGTCTCGCCGCGAACTCCACGCCCCTGGTTGCGGACGCAACCGGAGGGTGGACTCAAGTCAGCGCTGTGCTTGTCCCGACGCTTACACCTTCATCGATCGTGAATAACTTCACCGTCACCATCTCGGGTGGCGCGAGCTCAGCGCCTGCGGGCCTCCAGGTGCATTTTGTGCTCCTCTCGCTTTTCCCGCCGACCTTCAAAGGCCGTGCAAACGGCATGCGGGCGGACATTGCCGAGGCAAGTCTTACATATAGCTGCTGCCCCCTCAGCGTACTGATTTAAAGCATAGACACTCGCCGAAATGCGTCCAACTTTCTTCCGTTTCCCCGGCGGGAACAATCTCGAGGTACTTGGCCACGAATCCTGTCCACACAGCTAGAGCTTGATTGGAAAATTAGGGCCAAACGACGGCAACTCGCTGGCAGTGGAGAAATACAGTCGGCCCTCTAACTGAACGTCCGGGTACGTGTTTCGCATCTGATAATCGGTTAGCAGCTTTTAATCGAACACACAGGCCGAGTCGGTGACTGGGGCTATATCAACACCGAGTAAGAGTATTCAATTGTCGTCCCGAATGAGCTCTCACCTGTTCTGAATCTTAGTGGCATCGGTCTCCTCGATTACCTTTACTGGTGTGAGGATATGGAAATGGAACCTTTCATGGCCGTCTGGGACGGTATATATCCTTCACCGTATATTTATAGAGATCTGACAATTTTACGAAGGGTATTCGCTCGGCGGTACTGCCGTAACCGGCGACGCATTGCAGCCCTTCATCGCCGAAGCTATCGAACAGGTAGCATTAATAATGGATATTCTGTGTCCAACTAAATGTCACGAAAGATTAACTTTGTTATTGGCGACCCTGCAACGAGCGAAGCCGGTGAGCACTTCGTCCGATTCCAGGTTCGCCATTCTTAATTTTGTTTGTCTTCCAGCTGCTCTGCGTGCTTCCTTCGGCCGTCCGGAACCATTTGCTTTGACTTATGTGGAGATTGGGAACGAGGTTTCTTGTTTTATTCCATATGCTTCATTTCCCTCCCACCGACGTTAAATTCAGGACAACGTTGGACAAGCCCCCGGAACGCACGTCTCTCTAAAACAATTCGCAAGTTATCCAAGCTAATTATGTATATCAGATACGCGAGCCGCTGGAATTCTATCGTAACCAACCTAACCGCGACGTTCCCGCAATTGCGTAAGGACAAGCCAAAGGTAGTGGTACCTTGTTCGCTCACTAGCCCAAAGATTTCATGGCAACATCCCGCACGACAACTCCCGTGCTGACTCCGACCCCGAAGCACTATGACATCCACTTGTACCAGACGCCCAGTATGAATACAGGGCTGATTTACCCACTTGATGATTCAAATTGTTCACAGAATTCTTTTCGACGAACTCGTTCAGTTACGACTCCTTTGCGGTGTGCACTGCTCATTTCTTATCTCTCATTAGTACTTACGCACCACAGCGCAACGGAATGACCTACTTTGAGGTGGCCGCTTCTCCTAATCCCGCACAGACTTTCTCTTATTCAATGCCCAGGGAGAGTACGCAGGTAGCTAGATAAGCATATTGCGGCGCGGTCGCGTTAAGAAACACCCGCAGTTACGTCGACGAACAGCAGTAACCTGTTTGGCACGCCTGCCCAGGGCAGACTTCTTTGGCCTACAGTGGCAGGCTCAGTCGGCGAAGCTGCATTCATGACGGGCCTCGAGCGTTTGTCCCCATCTAAGTAATTAGGCCTTTCCATCCACTAAACAACGGAACATTTTAGGCAATGCGGATATCGTATTCGCTGCATCTTATGCACCGCTCCTCGGCCATGTCAATGGCTCCCAGTGGACGCCGAATCTTGTTGGCTTCGAGTGTGTCTTATTCAACTTTAATCATGGGCGATGCTAATCTCCCGGCGCAGTGCAGGAAATATCTACAGGTCAACGAGTTTCTACGTTCAGAAGGTCTCCCATTACTCGTCCTTTCCTTAATGAGCTCAGCTAAATGCCAACTTAGCTGTTCAGCGTCAACAAGGGTGACGAGTATCTTCCAAGTACTCTCCCCGATTCCAGTGCCAGTGGGACACTTTTTTGGAGTGTCACACGCTGGAATAGCAGTGGCGAGCTTATAATCAAAGTGTGTGGTCACAGTAAGCTCGAGTTTTCTTCTTCTAACCTTCGGCAGATCTCGAACACCGCCACCACCGAAGCCGACATGACATTCGTTCTTCCATTCGAAACGGTTTCAGATTTAGGAACAGCGCAGGTTTTAACCGGAGCTGGGACTGCAAGCAACACGCCTGATGTCCCCGATCTCATCACACCAGCGACCGTACAGATCTCGACGGGTGCAACTTTCAACTACACTGCGCCCGCCATCAGCGTCACTGTTATCACTTTGAGTGCCCAATAAGGAGGTTATGAAGTAGATTTACCTGGTGTCATTTAAGAAATCTCAGTGTCTGAACTTGAACCTGAAGTTGAACATTCAGTTGAACATATCGGGCACGTGCGACTTCAACGTGGGAAAGACTGTCGGCAAGACGTTGCAGGCGGGTGGCATATGTCAAAATAGGTCCGATCCGATTCTGACGATTTTGACCGTTTCCGTTGTAGTAGGGAGTTTGGTCGTGCTTGGCAGGGACCACTAGATAGCATCACCTCGTGTCTTAGCAAGCTACCATCTGCTAGTGCGCTCCCCGCTGTCTCGGAGTGGCACACTCCACCGTACGCGCCTTTTTGCCCCAGATCCGTCCGCACTGGGATCAGGGCGCCTGTTTTTGAGGCCTTTTCGTCCGCATGACAGATCGGACATTTCAGCGCGAGAGTCTATGTTTTAGCTTTCGGGCTTAGATGAGCCTCCCTCGGTCTGCAGTGGACGTCAGAGATCCAGGAAAATTCACAGATATCGGCGAATCTGTCCGCCAAATGGATCGTACATCAGACACCAAATGCTGTTTCCGTCGCCCTTTGTGATGAGACAGAGGGACCTTTTGTGGCTGTTCCCGTCCGCATAGTGATGAGACATTTGGCCTTTTTTCAGGCCAAATCCGTCCGCACTGGGATCGGACCTATTTTGACATATGCCACCCGCCTGACGTTGCCGGAGTGCTCTTCCAAAAACTCTTCCATAAACTTCCAACCTATTAACACACGTCCGGCCTGGAGCATGACGTCCTCGCAGAAATTTCTTGAAGTTGTGGTGCACATTGCGCTAGTCACAAGGTTCAAACGTCCGCTGACTATTGGTTAAACAAGTCTTCTATGTTTTATTTTCGGAGCCCTTCTGGGTGGTAGCGGGCCGACGAGCAGTATAAAGACAAGAAACCGACGGGGAATCGTTTTTCTAACAAAATGCTTCTCACTGCTTTACCATTCTTGGCATTTATTTCTCCGGCCGTTGGCGTTACGGTTACGGTTAGCGCAACTGCGAGCCATCCCATTCCAACGACGCTATGTTAGGATTTCCTTCGTCCTTATGCCACTCAACTAATCAGTCTACAGGGGGTCAAATGTTCGAGGACATCAGCGTAAGCTTTCAGCCCCATTTTTAAACGACAGCTAACCTTTTTCATCGGCAGCATGTAGGATCCATGATCTATATGCTTCCCTCGATCTCATGCATCTGTCTTATAGAGTGGAGACGGTGGTCTCTATGCAGAATGTTTGTTTTTTTGTCAATTTTCGCTGAGGTTATGATACCACATCGTATTTCAGTGCTTCAGAACCGCGCATTCCAACAAGTCACGCCGAGCAAGTAATCCTAAATCCTTGAGGTAGTAATGGCTGAATGAATTTGCCATAGACACGACAGCAGCCCTCAATGCGTGGCACCCAATCAATGAAGCATCTCTCAGCGTCGTGGCGGATACTGTCCCAGTGTCCTCCGCTCTTCCCAATTCATTGCAAGTGATAATTCCGGCTGGAAGAACAGGTCCAGTAGGTGTCGGGAATGAGGGTTACTGGGGTACGCGAGCTCCAAATCTTTCAAAAAACTGGATCCTAACATCTAGAAGGCATCAAGGTCGCCGCCGGTTCAACTTATACGGCCTCATTCCATTACCGGTTCCCGACAGCCTCTTCATTCAAGGGCAGCGTGACAGTAGGCCTTCAAACCGCAGCGGGAAAGTCGCTCGTATCCACCACGGTTCCCGTCAGCGCCTCGAGCACTGCGTGGACGCTCGTCAACGTCACCCTCCACCCGACAGCCTCCGCAGCCAATACAGCAAATAATTTCACTGTAACTCTGGACGGTGCCTCTGCATCAGGCCAGACCGTGCATTTCGCTCTCTTCTCTCTCTTTCCTCCCACATTCAAGAACAGACCGAATGGGATGCGGGTTGATATTGCGACGGTGCGGAAGATCTATCCTGACTACGATATATGTGGACTAAAATTAGTAGACATTGTCCGAGATGGGCCCTTCATTCTTCCGTGAGCCGGACGGCATTCGCATTTTCTGTAGCAAGCACTGATTCGCAAAATTAGGCTTACCTGGTGTGTTCAGTTCAAACCAATGACGTTAGTTGAATCATAAAATCGAATGAAGGCGGAAACAATCTTGTAAGTGTTGTATCTGGAATTAAAACAGATCACTTATAGACCTTCGACCTTCGCAGGAGGTCGGTGTCCTCTCGTCACCGCTTGCGAAACTGACTCCCGAGTACCAACCGAACAGGGAGAAACTGTTGCGCAGCGATGGCAATGGAATGCAACAGTCAGTCTTCGCGATTTCCCTTCAGATATACGCTGACTCCAAGACGAACCTTCTAGGTCGGACCATTGCTTAGTCGCCCAGGTATCCCAGGGATAATCCTAATATTTTCCTTAAAATTGACACGTCCAAGGCCGTGTTGGAGATTGGGGTTATATAAACACTGAGTGAGTCCATTGCTTCTCGCATATTCTGCTATAGACAATTTCTTTCAAAACTACAGCGGATTGGGTCTCATGGATTATCTCAACTGGTGTGAAGATCTGAACATGCAACCTATAATGGCGGTATGGTCAGGCTTCGCACTCGGCGGTACAAGTGTGGCGGAAGCCCAGCTCGGGCCATATATCCAGCAAGCAATTGACCAAGTAATTGGGAAAACGTGTACAATCCTTGAATTTCTACAACTCACCACATTTAGATAAATTTCGTGATTGGGGATCCGACCAAGAGCTCCGCAGGCATGCGCCCTCCCATCCCAAAATAAATTTGACACTGATTTCTCCCAAAAGCCGCTCTTCGAGCATCTCTTGGACACCCAGCTCCTTTCACCCTCAACTACGTCGAAATTGGAAACGAGGTAGGCACTTTGTCCTTAGGTTTAGCGTTGCTAAGTTGTTTATAGGACTTCTTTGCGCCATCTACATACACGTACCGTTGGCACGACTTTGTCACTGCGCTCACAGCAGAATTCCCTAATATACGTACGTGAAAGCTATTCCAGTGTTCTACAGTTACCAATTCGCACAACTCAGATTTCATCGCCACGACGGACACGTTCGATCCAATTTTATCTCCTAGTAAGGCTTCTCCCGAAAGGTACCAACCACTGTCCTCAACTTCTCAGATCCGCTTCAATATGACGTTCATGTGTATCAAACTCCCAGTGAGCTTATCCCACACTTGATGTGCTACGTTTATCCTGATATCTGTTAGCCTGGTTTGCCCAGAACTCGTTCTTCTACGATGGATTTGAAGTATGCAACTGTCCCGGTCCCGCTCGACTTGAGCTGATCAGTCCAATAATAGCGCAATGCTACAAAATATTTCGAAGTTCGTTTGCCGTTTTAAATAGTTGCTCAACCGAACCGTGATTCCAGGGGGAGTATGCTGCGATATCCACGAACTCGAGCGATATCTTCGGTACGCCTGCAGACGGGCGACTCACGTTCCCGACGATGCAAAGTGAGCCACAGCAGCTCTGCGAAATTCATCCATTAATTTCGGTGTCAGGTTCCACCGGCGAAGCCGCATTCATGACCGGCTTGGAGCGGAACGCCGATATCGGTATGCACGGATGATTGTTCGATTTCATATAATCCTGAGGAGAACCTACAGTGTTCAGTGCCTCTTATGCGCCACTGCTGAATGTCAGTTATATTTACCATACACTCCCTATATATCTCATTTCTTCCTCTCAGCACGTCGCGAATTCTCAATGGGTAAGCCCTGCGTGTTTCCCTTTTGGCTGAAGCGAAAACTGAGAATCTTCCCCGATAGACTCCGAATCTCGTCAGCTTCGAGTAGGTGCACCTGCGCTACTTTTGAATTAAACTGACCCAAGTAGCGCCGGAAATGTGTACCCTTCCACAAGTTACTACGTCCAAAAGGCATCCATATCTGCTCTGATCGCATTAAAATTCAACTCAGCACCATTTTTGTAGCTCTTCAGCCTGAACAGAGGTGATGAATACATCCCAAGTACACTCCCAACTCCATCAGGCACGCTCTTCTGGAGCGTCGTCCGCAAGACATCGACTCGGCAGATTATCATCAAGGCATGGTTTTCCTTTTTTCGCCCTCTGATGTGCTGACATGGCGGGCAGATCTCTAACACAGTCGGCACCACTGCCCCGCTGACCTTCGTCCTGCCGTTCGCCACCGTCGCCACCACGGGAACCGCTCAAGTTTGTTTCCGTTATGAACAAGAGCATCGAATCTGATGATTTACACAGGTCTTGACGGGCGCAGGGACTGCGAGCAACACTCCTACCACCCCGAACCTCATCGTCCCAAAGAACAGCACCATCACCACCGGCAAGACGTTCTCGTACACTGCGCCTGCGTTTAGCGTCAGCGTGTTGACCCTAGTCGCGCACTAAGCGAAGGCGTCCATGAACAGTAAAGCATTCAAAATGTGTATTTGTGTACTTCAACTTGGAATTGAGTTACTTCGCCATTCGTTCCGCTATCGAGGCGACCACTGTATCGAAGGAGGCGTCGACGGTTTGGAGGTAATCAGCGGAGTTCTGGTCCTGCATATTTCCGGCTTGTACGTCGAGGACGAAAGACGGCCCGTATTCGGGGAAGTACGGGTGGTCTGGTATCTCTGTGTCAAGGGAGAGTGGTTGACCGAGCTGCTCCATAATCAAGTCGACGCAATAAAAGAGTTAATAGATATAAACACACCGCTACGGAGGTGAGATACGCCCACGCACGTGCAGCGTTGGGCGAGTCGTACCCGCCTAAAGAGCTTGAGACTTAATCGCTGAAGCAATATTATTAAATGGGAGAGAACGAACCGCCACCAAGCAGGACCTTCTTGCCACGCCATTCATTAACAATGCGCCCCACGCACCAGCCGAGCGAGCCTTCGGCTGGCCCAAGCGACCAGTTGAAGATCGCGCATGGGTCGCCTGCGAGGCCGTCTACGCCGCACTGCACCACAATGTAGTCCGGATTGAACACGGCGTGGACGCGTTCCACGCACTGCCACGCCCGGGCGAAGGTATGATTCGAGGCACCTGGTCGGAGTGGCAGCGACAGCGTGAAGGGGTCACTGATGGGAGATGACAGGGCTGCAAGCGGAGATGCCGGGAAGAATCCTGGCGCGGCGTGGTGGATGCTGAATGTCTACACGCATTGTGAGGATCAAAGGTGGGATAAACCGTCGTGTAAATGCCCAACTGACCAGCAAATGCGGCGAACCTGTGGACGTTTGGTGGAATGCGTGCGAGACACCGTCGGAGAAATGTAGGTCGAGATCGAGGTACATTGTCCGCATCTTTCTGCTGGGGCCAGCATCAGGGCTGGGCTGTGTAAGCCGTCGGAGGGCCATGAGAGCAAGAGTGCAATCTGCCACATAGCAAAAACCTGCGGCCTGCGATTTTTGTGCATGATGTCGCCCTCCGTCCCAGCAAATTGCCAGCTCACATCTCGGCTGGCGCAGCATCTTGACTGCTGTAAGGGACGCCCCGCCGACAAGTCGGACGTAATCTGCCATCCCCTCAAACGGCGGGCAATCCTATATGGGTTATGCTCCGACTGTATCGGCTTGCATGGCTCACTCACATCCTCCAAACCGAGCTCCATCTTGGTCCCATCGTCACCGCTATCCACATTTTGCGGGTCGAGGACAAAGTCCAAATATTCTTTCGTGTGGTAACTGTTGAGTTCGGCGAATCCTGCGCTCTGCGGCGGAACGAGCGCGATTGTTCTCACAGAAGAAAAGTCACGGGAAAAGAGCCCGAGAGATCGAGCGAGAGTGTGTACCAGAGATGAACGATTCTTGTTAGATGGAAGCAGAGATGAAATCTGGAGGTCATTAGCTCGCTGTAGGACTGGAGGAGGTACAGAGACAGACTTTCATCAGGTCGAGCGACGCGACGTACGCAACTATGGGCCTCGCGTCGGATTCAGTAGTCGCCATGACTCGATTGGTATCCACGCAGCGCGTACTAGTAGGAGAGGAAAGTGGTCAGTGGATGTTGATGACAGGTTGAAAGGCAAAGGATGACGTGACTGGCGCGTCGATGACCTCACGTGTATTTGTGACATGTGGTGGGAGCCCCTATTTAGTGCTTTCCTCCTTCTAAAGTTGCACTATATCATGATGAATAGCCCCAGAAAATATCAAGGAATCATATTAATGCTGCGATACCATGGGAAAGTGCCTAAAATTATTGCTGCTCATCACTCTGGCCAGAGACTTGCCAGAGACTCATCTGAAAGTGAAATGCATGCGGGATCTTCAGAATATGTGTCTCCCTTTCAGGGCTGATTCCAAAGGCCGTAGAGCAGTAGTACTAATACCTTCCAACGACCCCCGGTTGATCCAATTCCACAGTCGTATGACTTTCACTCCACGCTCGATAGTAATCGCGTATTCATCCTTTGTCAAGACTCTGAGCTCTGAGCAGAGAAAAGATCCAAACACTGCAATTTCATCTGTATTCTTTGACTGGATTACATGGATTAATCTGCTCTCGATTGGGGTAGAGAAAACTCTGAAGGGTTTTGCGTTCGAGGTTCGTAAGGCGAGTAAATTGGCCTGATGAACACCGCTCGGTCTAAATGTTCCCTGTTTATGCCGGTTCCCCCTAATTTTTATTTGACTTAAAAGTTTAACCTTGAGAAGGGTCTCCAGGGTTTGTATTTGCGACTGTTGTCATCGCCGTGTCGCGCGTGGAGATCACGTTACCCTCTTTCTTTAATCCGTCACCGTGTCGGAATTGCTACTCAACGGATGTCTCTCTAGAGCTGTAGTCGGCTCTACCTACAGACGCCATGTCACTGATAAGTGATACTGAGTGCGACTCCATCCCATTTCCCTTATGGCTTCGACTGAAATCGTGCCCAGTTATTTGATCCACAGTCTACGTTTGTCGTATCTGCGAGATGTCGAGGACCCATACGGCGCCAGGCTCATTAACCTGGCCCCGGCTTACAACTCCAACTCATACATCATCGCTGCCTCGTTGAACGACATCGACAGATGGCCCGAGCTTGCCATGCCATCGAGTCCCCAGCTTAGCGACGACGAGCGGCCCTCGGGGTTCCCTGGGGCTCGTCTCAAGTATACCAACACCATTATGGGCGGGCGCACAGGCGGCCTTGGTCTTCGCGTAAATGGGAAACGCGTATCCACCTCGAAGCGTCTGTCAATATCAGGCACTCCGCGGCACGGCAAGGATTTCCTCGTGCAGGGTGCCCCGAGCAGCACCGGTCCGGTCTCGAGCTCACTGGCGGACAACAAGGCGGACAACTGGGTCAAGGCACCGGCGGATGTCGACATATCTGGCTCTGCTCCCGAGGTGAAGATACAAGAACCCACCGTAGCTGAGGAGGCGCCCGTCGCGAAGGCCGTCCAATTCATCCCAAGTTCAAAGGCGCCGCAGAGATGGAAGCACGCCGGCGGGTACGCATGGCTGCACGGCGAGGTCCGGGCGGTGCAGCGCCCGCACCACCTCCCGTCCTCGATTTCTCATCTTCTTCGGAGGAAGAGAACATCGCAGATGACTCGTCCGACTCCGACTTTGGGCAGCCAAATGCCGCAGATGCCATGGATGATGGGGACGAATTCGATCCGTAAGTAATCATCTGTAGAGCTGTATCCCGACACTAATATATGCAATCCAGCGACTTTGCAGCGAGCCGCACCCTGGACTCGCATCTGACAGTGTGTCCGATTCAGTGCTTTCCGCAACCACCAACTCCGCGTCTGCGTCCTCGGTCCCCATCTCGTCCTCTCAAGGTGGTCAAAGCCTTGCTCTGCCCCGCACCCGGGCGCGCCTCAGTCCCGTCTCCGAGGGCCCGACGCCTGATCGGTCTGGTCCTTACTTTGAGATGCTCACTCCAGGTCTGGCCAGCAAGCCTGATGACGCCTCGCCGCAGTTTCCGCCCCGCAAGCCCGAGCCCCAGCCGCGCGCCCGCCCCCATGCCCCGAGCCACGGCGGTTCAGGGTCCGTGTCCTCTGTTGCGCCTGAGATGAACTTCGCGCGCAAGAAGGTTGCGCCCCTGCCGAGCCGGCCACAGCATTCCGCGCTCACCGCTCTGCTAGTCTCGTCCGGCGAGAGTACGAATCCGTTCGCGGAACTGTACGCGGCGGTGTCCGGCCGCAGGCAGGGCGCGTCAACGACTGTTCCCGTCTACTTTCCCTCGGCGCGTGCACCAAAGGGGCAGGCGATGGAGCTCAACGTGCGCAAGGACGCAACAGTGGAGGAGGTGATCGGGTTTGCGCTCTGGACGTACTGGGAAGAAGGCTGGCTACCGAAGCTTGATGAGGGGATGGAGAATGCGGAAGAGGAGAAGCTTGCCACGCGGCTTTCCGCAGTGGGGTGGATCATGCGCATTGCTGAGGAGGATGGAGAGGTGGACGACGATTTCCCTCGTATGCTTCTCTCCTCGTTTTCTCGCCTCGCACTGCTGATATTATTATCTTTAATAGCGCCGGATCGGGTTGGCAAGGTAGCCAAGTTTAATGCGGAAGCATATGCTGTGTTGGCGGCCACGCCGGCCCAGAGTGAGTTGTTGCATTCTCTGCTTCATGCAGCGTCTTATCTGTTGTTCGTCCAGTCCAACAAAACCAGCTTATCGAAAGTAAGATCCAACGACATCCCTCCCGGGTGACTGCAGCGAAGAAGCAGGACAAGCCTTCTGCCTTGGCCTTGGCCGTCGCTGGGAGCGCCCTCCCTGGCAGTGGGGTGTTCGGGTCTGCTCTTGGTGGCTCCGTACCTTTCTCTACGTCTCTGGGCCCCACTTCCGGCCACGGCCCGCAGATCTTCCTGCGCATAAAGGTCGAGGACACCCCAATTACTGTCCACATTGCAACTACGATCCCTGTGTACGTCGTTCTTGTCTCCGTGCCTGCGCTGTTCCTCACGTGCTTCTCAGGTCTGCGGGCATGTACATGCAGGAAGTGCTCGAGCGCGTTTGCCGGAAGACGAAGCTCGACCACCCTGAGAACTACGCGCTGTTGCTCGCCAACGACAACACGCGGATCCTGATCCCGCTCGACCGGACGGTCGCGAGTCTCCAGGGCAAACGCGAGTTGGTGCTAATACGGCGCACGATGATCGACGACAACGTGGTGCGGGGGACGGGCAAGACGACCGACCCGAACGGTATGGCCCCCTTCTTCTCCTTAGCCAGATGTAGCTGATAGACACCTCCCAGCGTCGATCCTGAAGCGCATGTCGGACACGCCGGAGGTGAAGTACTCGTCCGCAATCGACTATAGCAACGTGTACAAGCAGTACACGATCTACCGCAAGATGCCCATGCTCGTCGCGAAGCAGGAGCGCACAATGGCGTTCGACGGGCTCTACATCCACGTGCGTGCACCGTCTCTTCTCCGACGGTGGCGGCCAGTTGACTGTCCGTGCAGATCCTCCCGACGGCGAATAAGGCAACAAAGGCGGTATTCGACAGCGGGAAGCACCTATCGTACCACATCCGGAGTATTGCCGAGTGCCAGCAGTCGACGAAGAGCTCGCCATCTTCAAGCTCGTGCTCGGGCGCGCGGGCGGGAAGAAGCGGTACGATTACGAAGCGGAGAGCGCGAAACATGCGAGTGAGCACACCTTTCTGCTTTACTTCTGTGCCAGGCAACTATGATGCTGATGCTGATGGGTGTAGGCGAGATCGTGGCCCAGATATGGACGCTCAAGA
The DNA here is from genome assembly GCA_029289555.1 of Mycena latifolia. Classification (NCBI taxonomy): domain Eukaryota; kingdom Fungi; phylum Basidiomycota; class Agaricomycetes; order Agaricales; family Mycenaceae; genus Mycena; species Mycena latifolia. The sequence continues at coordinate 1,616 of JARJLE010000614.1, read as the reverse complement.
ACTCGGTGGAACGGTCGGGAACGGTCAAGTCGTCGCGCCGTAGTCGGCATGGGGGCTGAGTATGGACCTTATTTTATCTGCCTCGAGGCATTTGAGGCGGGCATACTGTACCATCGTGTATTTTTTTATGGGCGTGTATCCTTTAATTCAGTTATGCTTGAGCCACACGATCCTGTTGACGTCCTGCATTCAGAGTGACGGGCAAGTGACGGCCCTGAGGACGGGCATGTGGAATTAATTCCTTTCTGACATGAGTACGGCAAATTCTAGCTCTAATTCGCCCCCGCCGCCGTATCGTCGACGTCGCCGTCGTCGTGGCGGCAGTGGTATTCGCTTCAGACAGGCGGTTGCAAAGGGTAGAATAGAGCGACCGAAACCTTATTATATTACCTCAATGCGGCTTCGTAGGCCATACTGTACTAATTCGACCAAGTGTTCATTAATTTCCGAATTTTCACTCACCGAGATGGCCGATAAATTTTCTTTCGAATTGCCGCGATTTTTAACGACCTCAGAAAAATCGGCCGTCACGCGTCACCTGAATACTCGGTCGAAATAGTACATGTACGAGCTCGATACTTCGTATCGTGGGTCCTTCCGGAGAAAGAGCCAAGAAAGATAGGCTAGGAGAGAAACAAAATCATGGAAGGGGTCCCGGTACGGAGTCGAAACAAAAAATGAGACACAACTCAAATTACAGAATCCTGATCAATTTAATCCTTTGGCATCAGATTCAAGCATCTGCAAGGCCAAGCCCAGAGAATGATGAGATCCGGCAACCCAGCGGAAAGAGGAGGCAAGAGGGGATAGAGTTGCAGGATCCGGAGTTTCAAGACGGGTAACTAGTTTGAAGCAGAAGTGTTGCGGAGCAGTGTGGTCAATAACAACAACGGGAAAGTAGGCAGGTGATTTTCTGTACGCCGGTAGTAAAATTCGAGTCGCTCCGACGTGTCCAGCTCGACGCAGCGCTCGACGCTTGAACATCGCAGATTCCGTTTGACTCTTGAGCTATCAGAGTTTCACTGCCAACAACGCCGCTATCAGAATCTCTTACGGTCTTACTTACCGAGGCTCATACAGCATGCTTTGCATCTCGTCTGTGCTCGGAATTCACGAGCAGCTAGATAGAGGATCATCCAGCACGGGACTTGGTCAGTCGGCCTAGTGTGAGAGAGCTTGATGCAGAGAACAAGGCGAGGAAATTTTCCCGACCCCATGGGACTACTCCGTGTCCATAAAAGTCCATATTTTCAAGTCGGAGCTGTAACCATGACGCCCTCACAGGGTAGAGGACGGCTCGGAGGATGTTTCTGGATTGATTCGATGTTGATCATCTGGGCCAAGTTCACAGGAGTTAAACCGTCGCGATGGTTTCTGTCTAGTCGAATAAGACCGCCAATCTCGCATTGTCAGTTGGGGCACACACACCTGTGGCGTTGTGGATTGGTTGTGGAAGAAGAACTTTTGGGAAGAAGCGAGGAAGTTCGGGTGAGGAAAAGAGTTCGGGGAGACGAAGGGAGCAAGCGTAGCGTCGAGGATGGAAGAGGAGTGGATGGAACTGGTTGAAAATATTAGGTAAGCAATGGTCCAGGCACCTGGCACGGCCACGTGTGCGT
>JARJLE010000613.1:0-24359 GCA_029289555.1 Mycena latifolia | reverse complement strand
ACTGCTGGACTCGGTGGCCCTTGGGTGTCCTATACAGGCCTGCCAGCCTGTACTTGGTGTACATATGGACTAGATAGACCAGCTAGGTTGGGTTTGGGGTGCGTAGAATGGGCTTCCCCAGCTAGTTTGTGCAGGAGTTGTTTGTGTTTGGGGTGCATAGAATGGGCTGCCCCAGCTAGGTGCAGGAGTTGTTTGTGTTTGGGGTGCATAGAATGGACTACCCCAGCTGGGCGCAGAAGTGGTTTGCGTTTGGGGTGCATAGAATGGACTACCCCAGCTAGGTGCAGGCCCACGGGGCACATATGCTGTGAACAATGGGAGACTGGGAATAATATCAAGTTCCCGCCCGCCAATCATGACGATCGCCCGAAGGTTCAACCAAGCTTTCGACAGCTCGGGCAAATTGCAGTTGATGTTTGTGATGGATGTGACTAACACCACTCGCAATATCACCCGGAATGAATGCACCCAGAATCTCCAGTGTTTCACGTGCCTTGAAGAGTGTTTCATTAGACTGCTGGCATTCCTGAATGAAATTGGCAAGGATTTCAAGCTGTGCTTCATCTTGCCTATGTTTCAAGGCCGCCTCTTCATCAAGATGAGCTGCAGCTGTCTCAGGAGGGAGGAGGGGTGGCTGGATCGAGATATGCCGTGCTGTTGGCAATAGTCATTGTCCATGAGCAGTAGTCACAGCCTTGTGCTTAGCCAATGCTACGATAGAGGAGGTCATCAATGGATAGTCAATGTGCGACACTTCATTGATAATCGTCTCTAACGAGGGTAGGTCGAGGCTCGGCCCCGCTCGACAGAGGATAGACCAAAGATCGGTCAATGATTGTTCTGTTCTCTGCACGTAAAAATATCCTTTGGTGTCCTTGGATGCTTCCGATAATGCTTTAGTGAGGCGCACGACGGTTGCCGGAATAAACCTCTTCCCCCTCTTCCCGATTTGAAGGGAATCCATGGCTGCCTTCACAGCAACCTCAGAGGTCCGCTCATTGAGGTATTTAAGGAATGATGGGGGTAGGGTGCTGGTACCAGCCTCCGGGGGAACCCAGTAGGACATCATAATATGGATAATGCGGTCCATCCAGTGACAATCCTCATTGCTGAGGTTGAGGTCTTCCAGGGAGCTATTGATGATCTTTCCCACTCTGCCTTCCAGATGCATCAACCAGCGCTTTGTCAGTGGTATATCTGATTTTGGAGGTGAAATGCATTTGAGTGTGGATTCGAATCGGAATGGTGGGGATAGCTCAGAAGCCTTGGTGAGGTAGTCCATGACGATGCGAAAAGGGACAGTGGTAGACAGATTTCCGAATTGCTCTGTCAGTATTTCCAGACGTGAAGACAGTGTCTTCAATTCTTGAGGATAATTCAGGATATTGAATATGATTTTAGTCTCCGGAGGCAATCAAGGAGTTTCTGTTCACTGGGCCCCAGTCCTGTAGTGCCCGTGGCAACAGCTGAATTGCAGGCAGTCAGGTGCAGCAATGTTTCCTGCAGTACATCTTGCGCAGCACAGAATGAGCCCCATCGACTCATAGCTACGGCAGACACCAAGTGATGTACCACTCTTGGATCTGTCGATTTCTGTGTGGGAGCAGTAGTGATGAGATGGTGGAAGAGGGTGTGGTCAAAAGATTTATCAGGAGTAGCGAGACTTCCGATTGCCCACACTGCCTGGTAGCAGGAAATCCTGCGACGGTTGGAAGCTTCTGGAGTCAGAAGACCAGTGTCACAGCTCCTGTATAAATTCTGTATACGTCAAGCAACCTGACTTGTGGGTCCTTGTCATTGATTAAACACTGGATGTGATTGTCATGCAAGGAGCGCCTTGCATTGGGACCCCACAAGACATCTGGAATTGCCTCAACAAAGTGCTCTAGTTCATTATCATCAGCTAGAGACTTCATTGTCCAAACCAGTGCTTTTTTATCCCTGTCCAATCGCTCCGAATCCTCGAGCATAGCCTTGTGAAAAACAAATTCCACCATCGTCTCTGCTTCATGAGGTGTTGCTAAATCCTTGGGTGCCTCCTGGAGATACCAGTGGATCTTCTGAATGAGTTGCCAAAGAGAACCAGAGAGGGGTGTGCGATATGGGCAGTGGATATACACCAATGGGAGGATGGTGAGAAGTAAGTAGACAATTGCCACAATGAGCAGGATGATGCCTGTGACTATAGTAATCACAGTGTTGACTGGAATAAGGAAAGCCACCAGACCAGCGAAGAAGAACAGGAGGGAAACATGGAGGAGCAGAGGTATGATCCCCACTATGGTGTGCATCTTGAAGTGTTTCAGCCCATAATACAGATATGAAACACACGCGCTCGGATTACAGGAGCTGACCGCATGTCACATTTATGCATGAACTCGCGGGCCCATTGCTCGACAAGTGTTGCAAATAGTGCACAAGAGAGACTGAGCCCAAGACTGATGAACCATAGAATATTGCAGACAAGCGAGCTGGTCTGGGGGGTGAATGGGGCTGGGACTGGGAGAAACTTGTGATAATGGTCCCGTTTGCTGCCGCCGCAAGTTGGTTCGAAATCTGTGTCAGTAGGAGAACAGTTGCATCGTCAGAATCGGGTGTCAATGTCTTGTAGCTCTCGATTAAGAAGGCCACCAAACTGGCGGAGAACAGACCGGCCTAAGAGGAAACAGTTTTTCTTCATTGTAAGTCCAGATCGAGCTGAAGACTTACGAAAATGAGCATGCCCTCCATATCACTCTTCCAGCTCGACGAGTCCTCTGTCATATTTTTCTGCCTCAGCGACGTAAACCGCCCACATTTTCCCACCCGCAGCCTCATCGTCGTCAAGATCCAAGGCTGGACTGTGTGAGTCATGCAGTTTGAGACAGTATCAACTACTCACTGGTTTTTTGAACCTTTCTCTGGGTCATCCATTACGGAGCGAGACTGAGTGGGTGGTGGCAGGAAGGAAAAACTTCAAGGCAGTGCGGTAATAAATGATGCGGAGGCAGTGCAAAGGAAGTGCGATGAGTTTTCCCCATCAGATGCTTGTCACTTGTGCCGGCCGTCCCAAGGATCCCAAAAGCGGCATTCGCGGAGGTTATGAAACCCCCCGACAACGATGGAGCGCGTACTAGTAGCAACGTCGTCCATCTGCAGGGGATGACATTTTACTTCGATCGGGGCGCCTTGTGGGTCCGGTAAACGGTTCGGCAATAAACGTCATGTTCCGCCTGGTCACCGGTATGTGTTGGTACGACGTGTTTAGAGACGGGGGTTGAATCTCTCGAAGTTGCTACTGAGTCAGTGAGTCGCTGAAAGCTAACGGATTCCTCCGTGCAGTAAGCTTAAGGAAGCTCTAGCACGCCCCTTGGTTTAGTTGCGGCATGATTCGGGAGAGCCGGTGGTACAAACCCATCCGAAGACACTGATACCGACCATCCCCGTTTTCGTGGTGTAAGATGATAGGCATTGACCGGGATCACGTACCAATCCTGCGGCGTAGCTCCGGATATACGTCTGCGCGCAGCACGGAGGCGCACCGCACATGCCATCTAAGATAACGGCGCCAATTTCCCAAATTATCCGCCGGACCTCAGTCTGAAGAGGTTTCACAAAAAAAGCCCCGAGGACACTGAGAAGCCGGCGATCTTTTTTTTCTTTGCTGGAGTCGAGTGCACCCTTCGAGACCGGCAGATACACTAAGAACTGGCCTTCGTGGAGTATGAAATTCGATCCCACCTCCTATCCTGTCGCTGCCGTTCGTAGTTGAGAGAGCCGGTGGTTCGAGACATGTCTGTGGAGGAAATACCTTTGTCCGCCTCGGGCCGAATGGGTGCATTCATGGGGACCTAGATAGCTGAGAATACACTGAGACGAGCCTTCGCGCTCACTTCCGCCTGCTATTTACTTGGCCGAGCGGTTGCCGGGAGAGGCGGTGGATCGAATCCACCCGAGGAGACTGGGGGCTGTTCGGTATCCTTGTCGTCCATGTGTGGTCGACGACCGTCTTCCTGGCTTCGAGAGAGCAAACGGCGAGGCTAAGAGCCACTGGAACAGTTTTACGCCTTTTTCCATCTCGCCCGGAAGGTTGGGGTTCTGGATTCAGGCAGGAGACAGTGATCAGTGCACGTCCGCGTAGAGGATGATTATTTCCTCACCCTAATGAATGGCCAGGCGTGTACGGTACGTGATGCATTTTTGCGAGTACCTATCCAACGTTGAAGCTTCACACGCAGGTCTTCGTGGGGTGCTGAACTCGCTCTCGTATGATGCAGAAGCCCCCATCGGCTGTACGAGAGAAACAGTGGCTCGGCCGCATACACTTGCCCGAAACCGAAATATTTTCCTTTTTCCGCCTCGGGTCGAAGAGCGTGGTCCGTATTCCATGGAGCATCTAACCAGCCTAGAAGGGACTACGATATGCCTTCGTAGAGTCAAGAGCTCGCTCCCACCTCCTGATTTGGCAGGGAAGTGAGCTGCGCGTGAAGGCGGTGGTTCGAATTCGCCCGAAGACATTCGATATGGGATGCACCGTCTTTTGTTTCGGGTGATTGAGCAAGGAGATGGCGAAGATTGCGCGGGAATCGCTGGAGTCCAGCTGTTCTGGGAAGCTGAAGAGTGGTATATGACAAGTATATGTGGGTACCTGCCGCGAGATGTGTGCCTGATTTCCGGCCGCCAAGTGCTCTCTGGCGTCAAGCACAACGGCCCTTAGCCGGCAGGATCCGGGGCTTGCTCGATAAATTCTATCCCGCCCGGGTTGTTATGCGCTACAGATCTGTGACAGTGTCTGCGTACTTCCCTAGTCCACAGGCCCCCGGCATCCGGGCCGTCCTCTTCTTGCTACGGATCATCCTCGGCACCTCGGCAACATTCCAATCACTCTCCACTTGAAATTCCAACCGACACTCTTCTTGTCCGCTCGATTGCTCGGGAATGAACTCGTTCACCACGCTTCCGCCTTCCTGTTCTCTTCATCTGGAATGCTACATGAGATGCACAACCCGGCGGCCCCGTGCCGCCATCAGCCGCTCGGCTGGCGGCCTGTCAGTGATCTCAGAAAAATGGGTTAGGGTTAATTCCTTTTGTCCGGTGCGTCCACAAGGCGCAAATGGATTCACCCTCTACCGCACATCTCACAACATGTCTGGAGGCTTTGTCCTACTTGCGATACCTGGAAGCAGCCCTGAGCCACAGACTCGGAGGCGCCGAGGGCTCCTGACTTATGGTCAACGCCGTCCCCTTCACTCCCAAACCCGCCATCGCCAAGCTCCCGTTGGCTGTCCGCAAAGACAGTGCGTCCACCCGTCTTATCCGTACATCTGAATTCGTTTTGATAACGGCCGCTAGTTCGCGATAACTTCGCCGCGAAGAAGGAGGACTTGCAGGCGCGTATCAAGGCGCTAGAGGGGACTGACTTCACGATCAAGATCAACGCGGCGGAGGTCTGGGCGTACGCAGAGGAGGGCAACACCTCAGCCGGTACCTGCTTCGAAGGGTGCGCCATGCTCCATCTTCTGTACGCTGGAGGGGGGCTAATAGCTGTTTGCGCAGATACGTCGAAGGGTTAATCTCGGCGCTCGAGACGTTCATGAAGTTCAATGAGAATGGCAAGACGTTCTTCAACGAGGCCGGAACGCAGTCGGAGCTCACGCTCACGGTGCGTTCTCTTCATGCTTCCTGTTGCCTTTCGATCTGACGGACACACTGCAGGTGAACCCGCTCGGCCACAAGTGCGAGGCCATTAGCTCCGACGTTAAGGACGGCGTGTACCGCATCCTCTTCCGCCACGACCGCTCGGATACAACTGCAACTGGTTCGGTACGTCCCGCTCCTACCATTCACGATCCGCACCTAACACTGGCAATGGTACAGACAGCACCATGCTCCCCGCGATCGAGTCCGCGCCGCGCGAGGGTTTCTTGCTCTCCGCTAACTCCTCCATCGAGAGCGACTACGACGACGAGGTCGACGAGGCGCGCGAGGAGAGCGACAAGCTCGTCGGCACGGACATCCCGCTCGACCCGAATTTCGAGGAGGTGTAGACGGCGCTGAGCGCGCTCAAGGACAACGACTGACAGGCGCGCATCGGCGCGACCGTCCTACACTACTTCAAGGGCCTCAAGTACCGGATCGAGCGCCAGGGCGCCTGCCGCGCTCCTTAGTATTTCCTGGTTCAGCGGCTAACGGGCAGCCGTAGGCTTCGGAGACGGCGAACTGCTCCAGGAGGGGTTGCAGGAGATCGTCGAGAGCAAGACGTTCAAGGCGCGCGTGTTGGTGAAGACGAAGAGCGCGATCGAGACCGTGATCGAGGACGGCGTCGTCTACATCCAGGTCGGTGGATTCCCTCTTCCCCATGTTCGCCCGCTCATATAGAATTGTGTCAAACCTCGCCCGACCGCTGGGATACAACGCGAACGACGCGGGCGAGGGGCTGCTTAAGCTCCTCTAAGTGTATTAGCGAGATTAGAGATATGTTGTGGACTGGGTTAATTTTATTTCTTTTATTCTTGGGACGCGAAAGGGTTGCATTTGAGTTCACGCGGCATGCTATGCGTCGTGTGCTCATTATCTGTGCACGTATCCGGTGTCTCAGATACATTAAGAAGTCTTCGTGGAGGATGGAACTCCCTCCCGCCTACTGAAGGGATAGGATATACGTGGAAGAGCGGGTGGTTCGATTCCACCCGAAGACGTATATCTCGAGGATGGCTCTTCGTGTTCTGCTCTCTCAGTCTACAGCTTGTTTCAAATAAGCTCTCTACGGTGTCCCAGAGAGACATGAGAAGTTCTTCAGCTCGGACGGGGTCCAGCCCCATTGACAAAAGTTCTTTTTTCGAAGACTTTGAAGAAGGGATAGAAGTGTTGATGAAGGAGGGGGAGCTTACGAGTCTCTGTGAAGCATGGCGCTCACTCCCTCACAATCCACGTGAAAGTTACGTTCTTAGGAGAGACGGTGGTTCGAATCCACCAGGAGACGTACATATCCGTGTTCGAACCACTTTTTATCTGGCTCAAAGGATTATGCCATGGCCATTCTCTTGCAACAAACTCACTTATCCAGGACACAAAGTTTACACGGAAGTCCTCGTGGAGCATGGTGCTCGCTCCAAGCCAATCTGGGGCCACCAAAAATTCAAGGGAGAGCCGGTGGTTCGAATCCACCGAGGACATGGAATGGGCCCCCATCATTCTTTTTCCCACGGGGGCAGATTCTTTTCTTGGTGCAGCAGGTGTTGAATAATGATACACTTGACTTGAAGCGCAGAAGGACTGGCAGGTCTTCGTGGATCAGGGTCGCCCACTCCCGCTTGATAGAAGCCTGCGAAGCACTTGTCGTCTGGGAGATGCAGAGGCGGTGGTTCGAGCCCACTCGAAGACATGGTCCCTTGAAATCCATCATTCATTTTTCTTGCGGATAGATCTAGATAGAGTCGCTTGAATTGTGGTCCAGTTCGTTTACGGTGCAGCTTTATTGGCAAGTCTTCGTAGCGCAGGGTCGCTCGCTCCCACTCCATTCATCCGTCTTCGAATACTCTGCGAGAGCTGGTGGTTCGACTCCACCCGAGGACATTTGTTGGGTCCACGCACTCTTTTTCTTCGCACCTTGAGCGGATACGGGACACAAGAGACGATCGACTGCGCGCAGAAGTAAGGGCTGTACATATCCGTCTTAAATTCAGCTGGTGAACCGAACGCGGGCGGCAGATCAGGTTGATAATCGACGCACTAATCCAAGACACCACGCTTACACGGAAGTCTTCGTGGAGTACGGCACTCCCTCTCGGCCGGTGGAATACCATTTTGACACGTATGCATGAGAGCGCCGGCGGTTCGACTCCGCCCGAGGACACTGCGCCCTTCTGATGGTTTTCTTCTTTTTCTTGGCCCCACGGAATATGGGACGGGAATAGCCGGGTCGCTCAAGCAGGTCTTCATGGAGTATGGAAGTCGCTCCCACAGGATATGCGTAAGTATCAGTTATAGGATCGAGTCCACCTGAGGACATCGGATTTGAGTCCGTATCTTTCTTTTTTATGGCCACCTGCAGGGAGCCACGATGCGCTAATAGCCCTGGCGGCGAAGGAGGAGTCTTTTGAGTCGTGGGGCATTTGCTCCGCTCCAATGGATGAAAGATCAATGTTGGCACTTTTACGAGCTGTGGCGTCCGAAGCCAGCAAGAGACGTTGACAAAACATTCGCCGTTTTTTTTTTGGCACCACGGGAAGTGCGCGACGCAGCATGTATATAACCGACCAGAGGTCGGTGGTATGAGCGGCTTGTGAATCTTCATGGAGTATGGAATTTGCTCACAGCGAATGTGTCTCGCACATAGTTTGGTGGTTCGAACCCGCCCGAGGACGTAGTGATAGAAGTGGTCTTTCTGGTGTAGATATGGAGGAGGAGATTGCACCGACGCGCGCAGCAGAAGTGCAGATGCGAGTTGGTGATTGCACTTCACCGCATTGACTTTCTTTTCGTCAGAGGAGGAAGGTGCAGGGCGCGCAGAGTCGAGGCGAATATACGCCCTGTCGCAGTGGCAGTGGTAGTGACACAAAGCCCACTACAAGCGAAGCCAAAGAGTACGCGGGGAGGTTTGGGGTCGCAAGATGAAGTTCAGAGGGGTCACGGTAAAGCTCGGGGCTGCGGATGGGCACAGGAAGCTTGAGGAAAGGGTCCAGACGCCGGACGCCGCGGCCCGCCGACAGGCTTGAGAAGTTGGGGAGCCGTGTTAGGCCGCATTGCCCGAGACAAAGAATGTGCCCAGGAAGAGGGGAGATCAAGGAGCGTCAAAACGAAGGAGCCAAAAGAGAGACTGCGAACATGACCGTCGGATGTTTGCCGGCGCCCTGTTGTCGCGTATTTACCGTGTCCTCTTGCCTCTGGCGTCCACCGCGACTCACTCCGAAGAGCGGCCACTAGAGGCGCAGGCTGCAGCTCTCGACTTCCCAATTCTCTTCTGAACTCGGCACGGAGGCCGCTTGATCATCGAGCCAGAGCGCCACAAGTGCGAGCTTCAGCGCACTGCAAGCAGCGGCGGGACCAGGACGCCCATGATTTCAGCGGAGCTGCCTTCCTCAACTCGGAGCGGCTCTCTTCGATCCGCACCCGTTTTTGCCTGGCGAACTCACGCTTGCCACTGACCCAGCGAACTGCACCTCCGACGGCGCCGCCAGCTGCTCCTGTCCGTCACGCCGCAGTGCATCTGACTCTGGGCCTCATTCTCCAAGTCCCTCGCTGTGTGGCCACCGCGGTGGCATTTTTGCCTTCGCTTCGGACATTCATTTTGCGTGCGTCTCATCATCCTGCATTTCTCGTCTCTCTCTCGACCCTCTCTGCTCGCTGTTCTGTCTGGCGCGCATCCAGTGCCAGCCTCGCTCATCCAGCGTCCGATCCGGGGCAATCCTCTATGCACTCGCCCTTCCATGCCATTCTTCCCTCGCTTTACGGGGCGGCTCCTCGCCCTGCCCATGCTCTACCTGGTTTGATTACGGCCCCGTTCATATCAGCCAGTGGGCCTCCACATTCGCGGCTACGCCAATACAACGGACTGCGTAGTGCCCACCATCTGACCGCATTTGGTGCTCGGTTCCTCTTCCCCCCTGTACCCGCGTATCACCTCGCTCGCGCGGATCCCTGCGCCCGAGCTCGCCCATTTCCGCCGCGCGCTCTCGTTACGCTCTCTACATTTCGGCATTCGTCGCCCGTGGCTTGATTTTGCGTGCGACCACATTTCTAGGCTCCCAAGGCGCCACCTGTGTAAATTCACCCTATTATCTGAATGCACTTCACCGCGCACCGCACCTCAAATCTATTCGTAGCTTCTAGTTCCGTCGGAGGAGGCTCCCCTTATCAAAAGGTTAACATTTCTCGCGGGCCGCAGACTCTTAGCCAAGTCTTCGTAGAACAGGGTCATTTGCTCCCACTTATCGCCGCGAACCTGTTCTTATCTAGGACAGATCGTGGTTCGCCTCCACTCGAAGACACTAACCGTCAATTTCACACTTTTTATTTTATTTTCCTTCGTCCAAGGAGGTCGCTGCGTATCGTCTCGAACGCGGTGAATGACTCGTCTCGAACGCTGTTAATAATCATCATCGCGTGTTGCAGCCGAAACTTGGCGAACAAACCGAGGGGGAAATTGGAGTTCGCGACTGGGCTTTCGAATTGTGTGCTGCAGGCGCACCTATTCAGCGTCGCAGAGGCGTCTGTAAGCCTTCGCAGAGCAGGATTGCTCGCTCCCGTCCGCTGAGGCTGTAGAATTGAGCTATGCGCATGGGACTCGGAGTCCCACGGTGAGGAGTCTTCGTAGAGCACGGCAGCTCGTTCCCACTCGATAAAGAAGTCTGCAGTTCGTCATCTGGGAGAGGGGTGGTTCGAGTCCACCCCAAGACGTGGACTTTCACTTCTTTGTTCTTTTGCAGCCAGATAGATTAGGGGTTGAATTGGGGTACAGTTGGCTTGCGCCGCAGAGGTACTGGCAAGTCGTCGTGGAGCTTCCCGCTAGATAGAAAGCTGGACATCCAGCTGCAGTCTGGGAGAAGCGGTGGTTCGATTCCACCCGAGGACATTTGATCTGCGCCAGGTCTTTTTCGCACCGGCAGAGTGCGTAGACAAATAGCAAAGAGTGAAACACTGAGTACGACGAGGATCTAGCAGATCCTCGGGGAGGATGCTGGACATATCAAGTGGAGCAAACGGGAGAGCAGCTGACGTTATCGTGGAGCCTGGCGCTCGCTCGCGGCCACACGCAGAAGATCAAGGGAGAGCCGGTGGTTTGAATCCACCTGAGGACATTGTCATAAGCTCGAGTTTTGTGTAGTTCTCAAATGGAGAATAGCTATTATAGAGTGCCCCGATGCCGCGCACAGCAGAAGTGCGTGACGGCGCTTAACAGACCCTGTCAGTGAGATAGACGAAGGCGCAAGATTATTCCCGCGAGCAGACGACACGTCGCCCACAGCGCCCATGCGAAGCCCGAGTAGACTCCCGGGAAATTGGGCTGAGACTTGAAGCTCAGCGGTGCGATCTTGGGCTGCGGATGGAACAGGAAAGGGGCGAATCGCAGACAGCCCCGGCTGGGAGAAGCTGAGTACCGCGGGCGGCCGGGGTTCTCAAGTTCAAGTTGCCAGAGCCAAAGCGGTCCAGGGGAAGTTGGAGGCGCCGAGGAGGAGGGACGGTAAGCTATTTAACGAAAAAGCGGGCCGACATGACATCATACTTTTTGAGCATGTTGCCTGCAGTGCACCGTGTGGACGCATGTTTGCCCACGCCCCTTGCCGCCCATCATCTCCAGCCTAGCGGATGCAGCGACCTATCCCTCTCATCCTCCGTATATTTTCCCACTCGGGATGGGCCCCCCTATCCCTGCAGTGCCAGCGCTAGTTTTGGCGCTAGTAGAAGCCTAGGGAGTCGGGACGCCCACGAACTCGGGGTAGCTGCCGTCAACGGTGTCGTTCTATGCGGTGCGGGATCCGCGTCCTTGCTTGTTACCTCCTAGCTTTGGCGATGAATCAAATCTCAGCGTCCGAATCTTCTATTGACATCAGCACCTCTACGTCCGTTGGCCTCTGAGCAGACTCGTTCTTGCTGGGTCCGAGTGCTGGAGGACTCATCTATACCTACGTTGCGCTGATTCTCTCGTCCCATGCGTTTGTCTGGTGGATCAAGCTAACGTAGGAGCTGTGCTACTTGTATTCCCGGGCGCTCCGAAGAACTGTCGGGTCTGCTCCCATTTCACTTTCAATGCTCCGCTCTTCCTGATCGGCATTCGGCATCCACTACATCGGGTGTGCATGGAACGACTGGCGGAATCGGATCTCTGTAGCATGCAGCGATCTGCATGATGCATACTTATATGGGACCCCACGAAAACTATTTCAAGGCTTCGGGCGAGTTTTATTTCGGCAACTTTACTTGAATATAAAGGAGTTCAACACACGGGACGGGGAAATGGCTCGGTGCCTGCGTCGTCTATTTTAGCTATGGGGCGTCTTTGTCATGTGGCCCCTGGAGCTCAAGTCTACACTCCGTAAATGACAGGTCAGTTTGAATTCTGCGGGCTCATCGGAATATAGTCCTCAAGCTTCCAAAGATATGTACCATGCTCGGAATGCGGTAGGGCAGTTCCTGTGGTCATCCGAGTTTGACGGAGACAGATCCATTCACTTTGCTTCATTTTGACATACCCTGCGCCTAAATTTAATACAGCACCGAGTAATTGGAGCGCCTCTCGCCATGCCTTGCTTCTTCCGCTCCTCGGACACAGTTGATGAGCACCACAGGCGCGCTCAATTTGATCCCCGTGAGTATACAGCATTTCCATCTCATACACGGCACATAACCACTCGCACTGTCGTCACTTCTTTAATAACCGGACAGCATAGAGAATCTACCCGCTTCCTCGTCCCGCTTCGTGCTCTTCCTCTCCCCATGCACTTAAGCTCCGAAAACTCGACCCCTCTCCTCGACAAACCACGTTCCGACATGCGCTCGACGGGGTCTCAGAAGCCGTCCAATCCTCATGCGGTTGAGATCCTTGTCGTCCCGCGCCAGAGCCGGTATGTATTCGAGTGGCCTGCTCCTCGCGCTTTCGTTTCTGACATTTCGAATGGTTCACGATGCGGAGATTCCTGTCCAAGCTATGGGGCTGGCCAGCAATGGTCATCTGCGGTCAGACCATATTAATTGTTTTCGCATGGAGTTTCTTCGGCGTCCTCCAGTCGAGGGGATTCATCGCCCTCCCGCGTTCGAGCGCGGCGTGGGCCCAGGATCATTCCCGCTCTGTCACCCTCATCTCCACCTTGATATCAACACTGCTCTCGGCCTATTCTTCCTTGTGAGCCCGCACTGACATCCCGACGCAACGACCGTCTAATCGAGCTAACAGCCTCTTCTCCTTTGGTGTCCGCCGGTCGATCGCACTCCAACTCCGGCGGCCCACTTCGCTAGCTACATTTGTCTCCGCGCTTAGAATCTCCAGGCGCTCGCCGGTCCTGACCCCCCGGAGATGGACGGCACCGTCATTCGTCATAATCCTCCTTGCCGGCCTTCAGACATCAATTTTCGTCATTATGCAGAACACCGTCGCCCTCGGCTCACCCGCCTTAGGTGGTCGGCATTCATCAGACCTGTAGCAATTTTGATCAAGACGCCAGTTAGCAGCTCCGAGCTAGATCTGTCGAGTCCCGTCCTGCGTCAGATGCCGACGACCGGTACACTCCACGATTGCACGAATGTGAGCAGTAAGTGTTAATCACCATGTCCAGTCCTCTCTCTTGTACATATCGTCTCCTGCAGGTACGCTCGCCGCGTTTCTTGCGGGCCAGAGAGCAAGCGGATACGCTCTTGCCAGGAATACAACGGGAGCTCCTGCCTCCTTTACTCTCATGGACCAGACTTGGAACGTCTCGACAGGTATGCAGAAGCCCTCCGCCTCCGCTTGACGCTGCCCTAATCTTCCGTAGCCGGCATCCTTCCAGCCACCCTTAGCGATGTGAACGCGAGCATATGGTTCCCCGATATCACTATAATTCCCGCCAGCATTAAACCGGATAACTCTCTCCCCCACGGCATTTCATCAAACTACTCTATGAATCAACCAGGTGCGAGCCCGTCGATAAACATATACATACTGCTTATCCACGTATCAGGATTCTCGGTCGATGTCACTTGTGAATTACAAAGCAGCACCGCCAATGTTGAACCCTCGCTTACTGTCCATAACGAAACCCCCGAGTGGTCAACGGGTGGGCCCATTTACAACCTCACGTACATCAAAATGAGCGCAGACTGCCCGGGTCCTGACAACTCTACCCGTACGCCCTGAGAGACCAACAGTCTCCATATCCACGCTCATTCGTCTCATACAGTAAACGTGACATCTGCAGTCACTAGTGTTGCCGCGGTCAGGTTCTGAACCGCTGGCGAACCTGAACTGGGCCTGAACCGGACCCAAGTCCGGTTCAGTGGCTGTGAGGTTCGCCGAACCGAACCCCGGGTCCAGTTCGAGGTTCAAAAAATCTCAGAATTTGCCGAACCTCGCTGAACCGGTTCGAACGGGTTCGAACCTGAAAATTCTAGCTTGATATTTGGGGCTATTACTAAAGTGATACTACTCCTAGTCACCTATAAGGTCAGGAGGATCATCCAGATCATTGTACTCCGTTGATGAGCACCACGCGTCGCAACTAAAATTAATGGGTAAACGAGAGTTATCTATAAATATCAGGGAGGCACGCATGGCCGTCTCTTGTGAACGCAAATATCGATGGAGCTTTCTTTGGGCGGCCGATATCGATGTGTGCGGCACGGCGACATCGGGGGTTCAAAACGAACGAACCGACCTCAATTGAGAGAAGAACTTTACGCCCAGATGAGCAAACATCAGGTCCATGCAGTTGAATTGGATGAGATGCGGGTCGTCGAAGAGGGCCATAACAACGGCCCTGACCAGATCGAGTACTGCACAGAGTTGATATCTTAGAGGAGGTAGTAGGGTAGTAGGGTAGTCCAGCGGGTGCAATGGATAATCCGTGGAGACACATGTATGTATGGACCCCAAATGGACCCTGGAATATTGTTAACGCAGTGAAACACGATAACAAAATGATTTCTTACCGCATTGTCGGACTGTAGCCTTCGGGATTAGATGAGGTAAAACTTGGAGCATAAAGGCATCAAGAACGCGAATGGATAGGCTACTCATTGAGAGGAACGGTGAGAGTGTTGAAGCATAGCGCTTCAGGTTGTATTTATGGGGCGAACTCGGAGCCTCGGCCCGCTGGAACAAGCGATGTGACAATCGTGACAC
Source organism: Mycena latifolia (assembly GCA_029289555.1). Lineage (NCBI taxonomy): Eukaryota > Fungi > Basidiomycota > Agaricomycetes > Agaricales > Mycenaceae > Mycena > Mycena latifolia. The sequence goes on along the minus strand of JARJLE010000613.1, from coordinate 9,565 downwards.
GGCGCGTCCTCTGTCTCTCAGCCCGCCTTCAAGCACACGCAGGAAGCACTACCCGCTTTTTATTCGTTACACGCGCTATTCAATATGGACAGGCGGGCTCCCGAACTCCAAGACCTCCGTACAAGATTCCGCTGGTTCAATTCTCAGTAATCTGTCTCTAAGTCTGTCTGACAAAATCTTGGGAAATGGCGCGTTGCGGAGCTGCTGACCGCTTTTCATGACACTCTGTGCGCCCTGGACCGGGTTAAAGCACCGGGTGTACGCAACGGCTGGCCCTCGGCTCACTTTCTCCCGGTTGAATCCAGTAATCTGCCTGACAAAATCTTCGGATAATGGCGCGCTACGAGCTTGCTGACGGGGTTTCATGACACTCTGTGGCCATCCAAGACCGCTTCCCCGACGCTCAGGCTCATCCCCGTCGGTGCTGGGATCCTCTGTACATGTGGAAGCGCGCGCTGCTCTCGTGATTACCCGAGTCCGAGAGAAACTGGCGGTATGGCCTCATTATCTGTTTAAATCATCTGCCCTCCGACTCATTTCACTCTTCTTAGACTGTCCCTGGCTTAATTTCTCTCACATTCGATACAGTGTAGCTACTTTGTGTGCCATTTACGAGCCGTATACGCAAAATATAATCGGTTCAGGGTTCGAACCGGTTCAGAACCTGAACCGGACTTTTCTGAACCTGAACCTGCGGTCCGGTTCAGTGGCTGTGAGGTTCAGCGGACCGAACCTGAGGTCCAGTTCGAGGTTCGGAAAATATAGGCCTGAACCGGACCTGAACCGGACCGCGGCACCACTAGCAGTCACAGAGATCCCATCGCTGGGGGATCCGAACTATTTTTTGATGATTGCCTGCAAGCCTGCGACTAACTATAGTGGGGTTTCCCAGCTATTATGAAGAAAGACGGCTCACTAATTCGCAGCCTTGATATTTTCCTCTTCGGGTGTATACAACATTACTAACGCAGTTTGCAATCTGTCGCCACGAATCACACGGGTCAATGTCGAGTATTCCCATCCGAAGTCAGTCTTCGGGATGATTAGCAGCTCCACTACGGCAGACAATGCAATCCTGGACCCAGATGGTCCTGCCGGTCTCTCCGCTGTCATCACCGTGTACAGCATGATGTTCCTTAGCCAGGGGTTATCATCGCACAGCATGGCCGATGATATTCGTTCGCTGTATGCTGCGTCAGAAGGGGATCCGTTCCAGGCAGCCTTGCGGTTCATGGTCAGAAGGATCCCATCAGCGCATTCATATTTTGATTGGTTTCACAGGAAGAATACATCCGCGGAGTTGCAGAATACAGTGGTTCCGTAAGCCCATTCACCGACCCTCCTACGGTCCCTTCCGACATGACATCCCAGGTCTTCCGCGCGTGCCTCTCCGGGCACAACGGGACATTTTTAGACGGAGTGCCAGCCAATATGACTAATATACACACAGAGCTTTGGCTGGATGTCCCTCTCTGGTAGCTCAGTATTGGTGCTCATCCCCGGCACGCTCGTCACTCTCATCACGATTCTCATCGTCTTGGTAGCTGTGGCGCAGAATCAGCATGCCGAGGACCCGCCGAGCCACCTGTTTGACCCAGCAGACACCATTCACCTGCTGGCCGCAGCGACAGCAGGTGGGCTGGACGATGTGTTCAGGGGTGGGTACGCAGAGGACATTGAGCAGGCGGGGCAGGTAAACGTCGTTCTTGGGTCCATCCCGGGACGCGGTCCCGCACTCATTCCACGGAGCACATGGTGAGTAATAAGTTCGATTCCCGGCCGCTCGTATAGTTCTTTCGAACTCTCTGACACATTTGTAGATCATCCTCGCATGAAGGAACATTGTGGGAAATAAACGCCTCCTTATTTCGAGAGTCCCGTCCACGGATATGGCACCCAGAGGGTTCAAAAAGTATTTGCAGCTCTGTTACCAGAAACTCTGGAGAACTTTTATTTCTTCGTCGAAATTGTAAACTACTTGCGAAATTGCAAGCTGACGGCTCAGGCAACCCAGAGGCGTAAGGCCGGATGAGGATGAATACCCTTCGGGGTTATAACGTACCGTAATTCTTCCACCTCCTGTGTGATCGTTACTGCGAGCTCAGAGCCATGATCCGGGATGAATTCATCATCCAAGAGAGATGGAGTGTGTTACAATTTAGGTCAAATATGACATTGAACCATCTGAAGAATATTTCTGGTTGGCGCATTGGGTTCCACTTCACTAATAGCACTGGGACTCGGAAGTAGGAGTATTCAACCACTCACCTGATCCATCACCGCGACATTCTTCGCGTCAACAGAACCAAACTTTGGTTGGACTTGCAGTACTAGCTAGTCAAAAAGCTGGTAAGATCTCGTGGAGGCACTAATACAAGGGAATATATCTGTCCTTAGGTGTATGGTTCCTCCAGAAGATGTATGAGGATGGCGGTGTAATTAATCTTACATTTCAATTGGCCCGCGGCCTTAAAGCTCCTAGACCAATCTCACATCAGCCTTTCGACAAAAATCTTGCGACCTTGTTGGCCTTGTGAGCTCGTTCACAAGAGTTTGTGATCAAGCTCACAAGGTCCCACAAGCAAAAATGTCAAAAACACCCCAAGTAAATTGCGAGTGAGGTCTAGGACAATTCTTGGAAAAAGAAAATTGGGGGAAAATATTGACCTTGCGAAATTTTCATCTTCATTTGCGACCTTGCGACCTTATTGACCTTGTTTGAACTTGTCAAAAGTCTGATGCAAAGGTACCACGACACCTGCGATAAGCAAGGTACGCGATCGCAGGAAGTTTGATCTCCAGGTTCTTTGACCACAGTTCGGCTAGCTTTGCCGCGCTCCGACATTCAAGGGTTCCGTTCGGAAGCGGCGAGCGACGCGTAACTGCTCGACTTGCTACTCACTAGCACATAGGTGGCCTATTACCAACTAGTGTCTTGATATCCATTCGCTTGCGTTGAGCAAGCCCGCTGGTCTACCGAACACGGGTCGCTTGGTCTCGCGATTATGACGCTCATTCACTCTGAGAGAGGCGAAAACCATATGGATGACTTACTCTCATGGTAATCCAGATGCAGGGCGCCACCGTTATACGTTTAATTACTAGGGAATCAGAGTCTCCCAGAGACGAAGAGTAACATTTTAAGCTACTTGCTCGAGTCGCATCATCGTGACTTAGTATGACACTAACTCGCGTCGTAGCGTTGGATCCTAAAACAATCTTGGTTGTTATTCGGACAACATGACAGTACCATCTTGTCCGAGCCGGAGCGACTAAGCTGTTCTGCAGGTGTCGAGGTCAATCCTAGGGGAAAAAAATAAACACCCTTTGAATTTATCTCTTGCCTAGTGAAATAAAAGAAGCTCGGTAAATCTGTTTCCCGATCGCAGGATAGCCACATCCTCAAGACACCAACAACGGAATCATGCAAGCTGCCAACCGCTCCCTGCTCGGGTCCTAACTGCCTTACCTACCTAAATGAAGCTCAATTATAGCTGACGGGTTTATGGCGGCAGCGATCTCATTCGTTTCCTCCACGCCACAGCGATACTCTTTTTGGGCCCGTCCTATCATCTGACATCCTAACATCATCCCGTTGGCCCGGGCAGTCAGTACATATACTTCGCCTGCCAGACGCTCCCATGTCATCCTACCCGCTCATCGGATGTCCCCAACTAAAGCTGCGTGTTTCATCGGGATTCATAAGGCCCCTCCCAACCTCTCGAGGACTGAGTTCGAGGCCAAAGTGAACGCCCTTGGTGACGCGATCGCTGCGCTGCCTATCGCCCAGGAGAATCTCTTCAAGTTGGATATTGTAAGGTTGCCCATTCTGTGAGTTCGCGCCGCCCTGACGAATGCCGAGAAAAGATATTCCAGAACACTCTCATGGACGATGGGATGAAGTCCGTAGGGCTACCGACACCGGCGCCCACCGTGGTAATGTCAGCGGAGTATAAGGTACATTCTCTGGATATTTCGGGTTTGTGATGACATTAACTGTGTCTCAGAGTCTGGACCATCTAGCCGAGGTGCGTTTGTGTGTTTGCAGTTCGATGCGGGGCATTCACGTTACTTTCAGATGATGCAAGACCCATCGATGAAAGAGCTCCTCGCAAAGGCCGATGACTTCGGCTTCCGCAAGGCCGCCAATGCATTCGCGGCGGATGTCATCACAAAGGTCCACACTCCCGAGGTAACTCCAGGCACTAACGTGATATGTGTATACCACTGCCCGCCCCATCTATCTGCGGATGAGTTTGCGAAGAAGATGGAGGGTGTAATGGACGACATTATCGCACTCCCCATCCGGGATTGCTTCTCTAGTTACACGCTGGTGCGTCACATGTCTTCCGACACGGATCCCGATCTAATGCCACAAATCATGATCAGTGGGTGCAGAACGCCACGGTAGAGAAGCACCTGCAGGAGCTGGGATATCCGGCGCCCGAAGACCTCGTCGTCGTCCGTGCCGAGGCCGAGGTATGGCGTTGAATCATCCGAATAACGAGCAGCTAATTTCACTCTACACAGAACTTGGATCGCATGATCGAAGTACTCGCGAGATTTTGTCTCTCCTGAATTACCGTTAACGATGGTCCTAGATTTTTAATCACCCGGAAGTCGGACGAGTTCTAACGGACAATATCCGAGATTTCGGATTCCACAGCGACAGCGACAACCCTGCAGAAAGCTGCTGTTTTTCTGCAGATGTCGCCACCAAGATCAACAACTATTGATTATTTCCACTGGGAGGTGTATTCGTCAACTGAGAAAACCGTTTGAAACCTATCAACCATGTGTACTTTTTCTACGCCTGCTATTAACTTTAATGGAATCCGTTTCTTGTGTATGCCACGCGTACTTATCCAGCTTCGTACAAAGCCATGCAAGACTTCGTGAAGCATGGTGTTCTCTCCCGCTATTCATAGCCTTTTACATCCTCGTCGGATGCTTTCACTCGTCTGGCAGACGCCATTTAGGGATATTAGGCGTAACGGGACGCCGCATCTTTGTTGCGTAAAGCCAGCACGAGACGGGAGAATACGAAGTACGATAAATACTGGCATGTGAACATCAATCCTCCTGCATCGTGTACGGCGACCGTGGAGAAAATGCGTCAGAAAAATCGGTCGGTATTCTTCCGCACGGACGAGAGCGGGACCGCGCCCCGGGATGGATGTCAGAACAACACTCATTTTTTCACGCTGCTTCATCTCCTCCTTCTGCACCCCTCGGAACGTATTGTCCAGTCCGCCTGCTGCCGCTGCGGCGATCAAGTGCAGCGGATTCGAGGGGTCGAATGGGTCCGAATCGCGCGGGATGTCGCCTGCGTGTCGATGCAGCGCCACGAGAACGAGCACAATGGTTGCGAAGGCGATGAACGTGCCTGGGAGAAGGATCCACTGCGTCGTCCCAGACACGTACGTCCAGCCTAGAGTTTCAGTGCGAAAGGTCCCGTTAGTGGGTATAGACATGGTGGGCGGGACACCATCCGGGAAGGTCGCGTTCTTCCCAGATAAGCACGCGCGAAGAGCCTGTTGAAGATTTGCACGTTAAATTGTATAACAGGTGGGAGCGCCCTTGGACCTCACCGTTGCGCTGTACTCCGTAACCCCCATGAAATATTGTTCCTGGACATTAAATTAAGTTCTCGAGGGAAGTGGAACCACGGTTACGCTCACAAGCATTCTTAATGTTTGATCGTCGTTCCAATTTGGCTGGGAGTACAGCGACGACCACTGAATTCCGATGGAATTGCTCTCGAATGCTTGTGCGCTCCAGAGCATATTCGACAAAGTGTAGATGGCGGCACCGCTGGCGGGTCCATGGATGTCGTGAGGAACGCTTTGGGTGACCTGCCTGACGTTTATCGTCGTCCCGTAATCGACGATAACGCTAGTCACTTGAGGGACCATCGTACAGATGGTGGTAGGAAGCCAGTCATAGTCCCCACGCGCAACAATTATCAATGCTGAGAAATGTCGGTCTATGTCAAAGTTTTTCTTAATGCTCAACTCACTATAATTAGAATCCCCGGGCGCGCAAGCCAACAATACTAAGTAGCTACTGTTTGGGGCAAGATATGCAGTGCTGTAATTCAGTGTATTCGCTAGCACGTGATGAGTGCATGCGTGGAGAAACTGGAATCGACGCACGTACGGTTACCGCCCAGGTCCGGAAGGGTACAGTTAGTTGCTATTTCCAGGTATGAGATCTGATTGTCTGAAACATTTAGCCAGGTCCAATTTGCAACGACGTCTGTGGTGAAAGTCAAATCTGGGTTTGTTTCGTTTGTCAGATTCTGGAAGCTGCAAGAAATGTTTGCCGTGAATCCTGGATGGCCGCGGTCAATTTTTCTTTTTCATCCCGGATTAACAAACGTGGATCAATCACCTTGCTGGACCATCGAGTAATTTGTGGATAGCCCAGTGAGATCGGAATACGACGACATCTTTGCGCCAGCGGGAATGGTAGTCATGCCAGTACCAGAGAACCAAGTGCTGGCGTTTACAGGCTCCAATGTTATGGGGAGTATGCCGCCTAGGTGCAAATAAGTTGGATTCCAATGGTAGACTGAACACGATATACCCGTGGAAGCATTGAAGGTTTGATTCATAAGCGTAAGTACTGATGGATATCCAAAATAGGCTTTGGCCGCAGCCCAGCCGCTTTCTGGTTGCCCTGCATTTATGGAACTGAACCACACTGAGAAATATTTAAGAGCATATCGAAAGAAACTAAGTCTTTAGATCTCACGCTCGTCGAACACACATGGCTTGAGGATGCCGGTTTGATTCATATTGTACAAAATCGAGCTCCCCAAGTCGATTTCGCTGCCAGACAAGGGCGTTGAGATCACGATGGGTACTGGAGTCAAAAGGGTCGTCCATCTAAATGGGTGTGAACATAGCAGAGGTTAGGTAAGAGATCCCTGGCATACCCAGATGTCTGAATGCCGGCCATAAAGAAGAAAAATATGGAGATAGCGGGCCATTTCCAATCCCGTCGATGGAAAACAACCGAGCGCATGGCGATGCTGACGCTTGCCCCTAGCGTTCCAAGCGACATCGGACGGTAAAGATAGATCACGACGGACCGCCGAATGGCGTAGGAGAATAAACTGGAAGAAATATCAGCATTGCGGAGCGCGCGAGGGATGATAATGGACTTGCAATGACGATAAACCCGCGAGAATGGTGGAGGTGAGAGTGGTCAAAAGTGTCACCAAATGGCTATTGTCCTTGACCCATATTGCGGCCTCGAAGTGGAGGGGAATTTGACCGCGTGCTTTAACCGCGACGAAGAATCCCCATCCGAGAGCTTGGAGCAGCAGCTGCCCTATGATCACAATGGCAGGCCATCCGATGAGTTTGGACTGCAAAGGGGGGAACCTGGATATACATCTCAGTTTTCGTTGCCCTGCCGCAGGAGACGAGGCATACTTTAGTCGTTTGCGTGGAGTGTCGGGCTCCTGGAGGCTATCGGGGTCGAAGTCCGCCTCGGTTAGTTGTTCTCCAGAAGCATCGGTTGATTTGCTTCGTTGGAGCAAAGACACAGAGTCCCCAAGCTTCGTGTAGTGCATGGGAAGGAGGGAAAATGTTTACTCTTGCGCCCACGCCATCAGCCCCACACATCGCCGTTGATGAATATCTGGTGCGACGGTGTTGATCCGGCACAGCTTGAACGGAGTCCGTTGAAGCTGTGTGGGTTCTTTGTTCTCGGCATTTTCCATGGATACACCCAGCACAATACGAGAGGGCCAGAGGACGATTGAGAATCAGTACACTTCGGGCAGAGTGGAGACGACCTCGCAGATCCTGAACCCAATGAAGCTAGCGATCCGTCAGCTGGACCAAATATGGACCGCGGAACTGAAGAGCAAGCGGAATTTTTGCCCGCTGAATTGATCCGCTGTTTCCGGTCCGCTGTTTCCTCAGCGCTCGATGGGAGGGTAAATTATCCCGTCGTTGTCTCCGCGCTGATAAAGTGCTTAAGAAATTCGCGAAATTAATGAACGCTTCGTTGCTATCCACGGATGTTGTATCGTACGGTTCGTACCTGGTGGAAAACCCCCGATCTCCCACCAAGCATTCACACGATACTTGCGGCCGAGAGGGACAATGTCGTCTTCGGCGGGCCGGGATTATAAATTACCGACTCTGGTAATTAGACTGGTGCGCCCGGTTAAAAAATTGAGGAGGTTACTTATCATACCTCTGTGGTATAAAGAAATTGAAAATTCAGATCGGAGTCTTGACTTATCACGTGTTAGCAGCTGCTGGCAGGTATATGAGCTTGAGGAGCTCCTAAAGGACGCGGGAAGATGGAGGAAAGAGACCACCAACCATTTGATGCACGCCACCGGAATTGTATGACTAGGGTCGGAAAATTGTGCTCGGTCGGCATGGCGAGACGCAGCTGAATCCCTCAAGCATGTCGGGATACTGAATACATGCGGGTACGAGTGGTTTATTGCGTATCGATTCTGTTGCAAAATGGTGCGTGTGCCACCCTTATTTTCAATAAGAGTGCTCATTCTTGGAGAACTAATGGGGCCCAAATTCGAGCCCTGCGCCCCGCACTACATGTACATGTGTGTACAGGTACTCTATACACGTGTGCAGCTATACAGTGATACACGGGCGTCGAATACACGAGCACGCGCGCGTCCCTGATACGCCGACGTTACCTCGGGCGCACCTCACAAGCACTTCACGTCTCGGAACAGCGCATTCACGCCCCGGCTTCGTAATATCTTTCGCCCTGAAGTGGAAGAAATTTTTGATGGGATTTTTTCGAACAAACGACCATACAATTGCACCCTCGGCTTTTAGAAAGAGTATTTTTAAGATCTGAAAATGCTGAATCCGAAGTGGCTTATTTTTTGAGCCAGGACTGAGGACGTAGTGGAGATGCCGAGGAAGGTCTAATTTTGATTGAGGATTTAACACGGAAGTGCAAGCCATCAAAAAGAGTATTGATTTTTGCGTGGCCTCAAATCTTCGTTCATGGCTTGTCTGACCTAATAGATCCCACCTTGGGTGACATAGCGTAGCGCCCGATCTTTTTTCTAAGCAATCTGAGGTTCATTGTGGCCGGAAAATCGAAATCTTGCACTTCCCCATCATCTTGCACTTCAAGGGCAAAGATAGTATGCTGCTGGGAAGTGCGTAAACTGCACGTCCGTGCTCGGCTCCCGGTGGCCACACACTGTCGAGTGATACACATTACTCGTACAGCATGCCCCGCACGTCCAAAGGTGTCACCGTCGAGACTGCAGCTTGTATCCCATCGGTTAAGTTGAAAATTCTTCAACTTGTACGTACGCCTTCCTCTGCTTAGCAACGACCAGGGGTGAGCGCCACACTACACGGGGAGTTCGGCTCATCAGACTGACCCATTCTCAGCCGAGTCGCTAGAAAGTCTAACCCTCGACAAGCATGTCTGCAGGTTGGATTATCATTCATGATTCAACCGCTCACTTGACACGTGAATTAATCTAAAAATAATCTTGGCCAGGTTCATAGACAGTGAAGTAGTGCTCTTGTATCCCCTGGATCCTTTC
>JARJLE010000612.1:0-24406 GCA_029289555.1 Mycena latifolia | reverse complement strand
CCTGAACAGCTGCTGCGACCAAGCTGCGACGCTTGCTTGATACCTCAATCCGATATTCAGTGTCTGCTCGAAATAACACAGTGCTATCTCCAGCCCACAAATTTGGCATCGCTGCAAAACCAAAATCATGCCATCCCGGGGGCGGGCGAAGGGTCGGAAGAGTGATTCAAACCTAAATTCGTTCTTGTTGAGGTCAAATTTAACCTACTCCTGAATTTCCTCAACTCAACCCCGCACAGAAGCGCCATCGAGCTCCCCCAAGAGCTCATTGACGCCATAATCGATGAATTCGACATATCGCGCACAGACGCGAACAATTCAAAGCTATTCCCCGATCGAAAAGCGTTGCGGTCCTGCGCGCTGGTGGCCCGTGCGTTTGTCCGGCCGAGCCAGACGAAACTGTTCTCCGCGGTCAATCTAACCACTGATTATTACGGCCCTTCAAGTTCACCAGATAAGCGGGTGAGACTGTTCTCGAAGCTTCCTCCTCTGCACCTCACATCCGATCATATGTGAGAACGCTACTACTGTCATACCGTTGCGCACGTTCGGCTTCCGTGGTCTCCATCCTTTCGTCCCTCCCAAGACTCCAATCACTTTCCCTCAAACCGTGGTTCGATCTTTACAGCAACCCGGGTATCCCAGATTTCCCGGTGCACCTCCGGGAGCCGTTCCTCGCGATTTCTCCACTGCATCCCTTCGCCGCCTCGAGCTGCGGAATCACCGCTTTGAACACCCGCAGGAGCTCCAGGACGTCTTGAGCAGCAGTGTAAATCTCAAAGAGCTGCTGCTGCGCCGCATCGAGTTTGCCGATATCTCACCTCGTCCTTCTGAATCCAACGGGGGGACTCCGCGGGTAGTCCTAGAGTCACTAGAAATCCTCTACATGCGGCTTCAAGATGTTGACGCTGTCCTAAACTCATTCACTGTGGTGAACATCACAAACCTTCGATTTATCGGGTTCGACCGCCACCATGCATCCCTCCTCAGGGTAAAACATAGTCGATTCACAACCTTACGCTCGTTGTATTCTTCAGCTCAGGTAAGCCTTGTTCGTCGTAAGCATTCCTGTCCCTTGGCTCAAGTCCCGTATAGAGCCTTTCGCCGAGGCGTTGGACAGGGTCCTGCCAGCGAAGACCAGCCTCAATACCCTGAGTTTGAAGATGCGGGCTACAGAAACACTTCCCGCCGTGATTCGCGGACTCGGCAATCTGGCCAACCTGAAAGCCCTACATCGAATCTCGATAACGGCGGTTGGAAAATTTGCCCGGAGTGGTCGTTTGTCGATTCTCGGCTGGCGGAAGTCGGTTCCGAGCTGAAAGAGCTCCACTTAAACTTGACCGACTATGAAGAAAACCACGAAGGCATATAGACGATTGATGCCACGAGCGGATGCAAAAGGAATCTTGCGCATATCCTCCGCGACGCCTGGTTCGGGTATGATTTCTTACATCGCCTGAACGAAGCCATCTGACTTCCATTCCTTTTTGGCTATGCTTACAGAGTTGGCATTCTGAGCCTTTGCATCGACGCAATCACATAAAATCGTGCGTCTTCCCGGCGATTCTGATCTCAGACTTTCGAAAGCTCACTCAAATTATCTTGAGCTTTGCTCTCGTATTTATTCTATGTTTATCTGCATATCCTACTTTGAAAGACCACTACAGCCATTCCTGGTTCCCATGATGCGACACGAACGCGCCCGTATCCTCGACGCGCCAGCGGTAAATTACCTCGAGCATCATCTCGACAGACGTTCGCGGTGTGATCGGCCCCTTGAAATCCGGAGCGAGCACCGCGAGCTTCTCTCTGAAAATCGCGACCTCTTTCTGCTGCTGCGGAGTCACTGGTCTGTATGAGATGCGCGTCGAAATGCATAGGAAAATAAAACACGCACGCGGGGTCGTGACGGTGTTGACGAGCCCGGGGCTGATCGCGAGGACGACGAACCCCTCGGGCTTCAACGCGACAGCGAACTTGGCGACGGCCATATTGAGTGTGGCCTTGGAGACGGAGTAGCCCACCTGCCCCGGGTTCCCTAGTGCGGTTGTGAATGAGACATCCCCTACGCAGGAGCTCAGGGTGATGATCTTCTTGGCGGTGCCGGCGCGCAGGAGCGGGAGGAAGGCATTCGTTGCGTGGTGCCGAAAGGTTTACGCGGAACTGTAATGCATAGTTAGCTCTTACAACGCGAAATTGATTGGCACACGAACATTTTCGAGCAGGTCTTGTTCAAGGGCCTTGGGCGAGGGGCTGCATCTCCAAATTAATTTTAGCTGTAACTTTCGGGGGAAGGCACGTGCTATGTATCGAGTCTGAGCTTGGAATGGTCGTGCACAGCGGCGTTGTTGATGAGATAGTCGAGCTTGCCGCCCGTGGCCTCGGCTACCGCGCTGGCTGCAGCCTACACGATTTTAATAACAATTAATTCAAACTCAAAACGGTGTAAATTCAGAGAGCCTACAGGCTACCTTCAGCGACTCTGTGTCCGTGATATCTCCCTCTAGAACAGTTACGTTGGGTCTTGCGAGGTCAGTAGCCCGGAGGCGCTCGACTTGCTGCGCACGAGTGCGAAGACGTGTGTTGCCGTCGGCGCTCAGTTGGTTGACGAATTCGAGCTGAGGAGCGTATGAGCGACGTGGAAAGTATTGAACATGGATGGGGACTGACGCCGAGGCCTCGGGCTGCGCCGGTGACAACGTAGGTAGACATGAGAGATGGTATGCAGAGAAATAGGGTTGTGGGGAGAAGGGCCATGTCGGCCACATTTTATACGCGCCCGACCGTACTCAGCTCCATTGAGGAGGTATCGCGGAACTCCGTTCACAGGTGGAGATATGTCACTACTTTTACGTCAAGGCGAACGGAAGGTCATGGTATTTAACCGTATGTCAGGGCAGGACGGATGTGTCCGCAAACTCTGAGGTCGCAGTCGGAGGCAGGCCAAGTTGAAGACATGACCGATTTGACACAGATTTTCGGCCAAGTCCAAATCATCGATCGACTCCAAGCTGGACGTGCCAATCCCTCAGTCCAACAGTCGCGGACGGCACCGAATAGCGAGCGAGCGAGTTTGTACGATCAGCAACGTAAGCCAGCAAGGACTGTGTATTATACAAGAAGTGATATACTTGCACAGATTTTATATACTGCGTACTTCCGCTGGACCCGCGATATTCTCCAAAAAGTTGGCCATGGGGTTTCTATAAGGAAATCGGATCCACAACCCGCTCTGAGAATTCTAGCAATGGAAAGAAATGATCAGAAGTGTAAGCCACCGCCTCCGGGCCCTCGTCTGCGAACACGACGTAGAACAATTTTGCTTCCAAAGCTCGTCCTGAACTCAGGATTGATGAAACCTTCAATTCACCCTCCTCATCTGAGTCGAAGATATTGTCGAACAACCGGTCGGGATTACGGTGATAGTCTGAAATGTCTTCGAGGGTGGTGGGGATGCGTGCGTCGGCCAGGATGTCTTTCAAGGCGAAGGGGGTGGCCGGCAGGATCGATGGGAAATTGTCCGAGGGGCTGGGAGATGGGGTTGGTCGTAATCGAGAGACCTAGCTCGCGAGCCAGGAGCGGATGGGAGACTGCCGGCATAACTGCGTGAACGACAGGGTAAACATGATTCTTGCTGCGACAGAAGTTAGGATGGGGGATGCAAACATATTTCACAGCATACTGTAGGTCAGCCTTAATTGATCATCTTCAAAAAGGTGGATTGGTCTTTCTCAGCGACCTTTCGCGATTTTATTTGACCCAACAACAGGGCAGCGCTGATGAATTGAAGGCGTCTGTAAGAAGGTGAGTATTTATATGTTGAACATTCCCAGTAATCCCATACTCGACGGAGGTATTAGCCTAGATTTCAACGACGCGCTGACACTCCTCCATATACGCGTCCATGGCATCTGGCGGAGGAAGAAGACCGACAGATGGGGCGACAGCGGTGCACTGTTCATATGCCGCAGCGGTCTTATTAGGGTCGAGGCGCAGGACGGCGCAGTGCTCTTCCGCTTGACGCTCGAGTTCGAAGAGCTCGTGGGCGAGGGCGCGGGCGTATTCTAAATCGAGGGGTGGCTCCTTCATGATGTTGTGGAAGAGAGAAAGGAAAGGGGTGGGAATCTTCAAATAAGGGCCACACGTAGACCGTGACACAGCCACAAACACTGCCCCTTGAAATGATGTTCGCAAACGAATTCTCTCAACCCCCTGGAATACCTGCTATTGCACTTAGAAATATATACTGCACATCCTATCACAGAAACTCTATACTGCGCCAATATCTCATCCAATTCGCCACATCCCCTTCTCGGAGCTGGCAATCGGGAGATCGCAAAGTCTTCGACGAGCCCAGCGCGTGGGCCATATCCAGCTTGGGGAATCCAAACGCGTCCTCCGAGTCCTCGGTTCTTATCTGGCGGTTCGCAGCGCGGCGGAAAAAGGGCAGAAGACGCAGTGCGCGGAACGACTGAGATTTTCGCGCGTCTGTGGGGCGTCTTCGATTCGAGAGAGCCAGTCTGGGTATGGAACGAGCGGTACGTCGAACTCGACAGCGATTATCTTGGCGAGGGTGGACCACGCCGTCGGTTGTGGATTGATCAAGTGCAGAATGTTTTATGCTGGGGCCTCCTCAAGGAAGTCGACGAGTGCAGCAGGCAGCAATATGCACGGAATCCACGAGACGTCCTACCGGTTCATAAATATGTTTAGCTGACTCCGAATGCCGTCGATTAACGCACCCTGCTGTCATCTGGAAGACATCAGTCAACTTGGCACTTGAACGACGGCCGGGACCCATTCGTGGGCGTTCCAGGCACCGTTAATTCCGCCGCAGAGCTGCCCGACCCGCACAACGAGCGGTTCGCCCGCGTGGATGCTGCTGCTTTCGCCAGAATTTCCTCCACGATCCACTTTGACTCCTGGTACCCGTTCCCGGCCGCAATCTCCACATCGACCGGAACCTCCGCGAGGGGCGCTTCGTGGCGGCGTCTATATGTATGGGTTGAGTCCTGTTTCGTCGCAGTCTATATATGTAGGTGGTTACTTTGGAGGATCCCGATCGAACTTGTGTAAAGCAGGGTCGGAGGCTCTATGAAGGACGAGCCCAGGGAAAAATCGACGAGCTTGCGGAGGACCTTTGATGTTGGTCTCGAATGAGCCCAACGCGAGGTTGAAATCCACAGGCCAGGCTATGGTGTGGTTCAGACAATTTCAGGCGGCAGTATTATCCTCACCGTTGTGGATGATGTGGGTTACGGATCGTTGCATCTGGAAGCATTAGGCCAGTTTCACGTACACGTCTCAGAAACTCGACTTACGGTTTGAAAAATGGGAAACAGGGAGACCGAAGTCCGGGTTCGCAAGATCTCCTTCAAGCAGCGATAGCTTCGGTGAGTCCAGGATGCTCGCATTGAGCCCTCGATCTACTAGTGCCAAGTGACTGTCTTTCCGCGCAGGGCCTGCTGTTGAGTGGAAGAGCGGTTTTAGTGCATAACTTGAACCACAGAGTCATCCGCGAGGAGATGCGGACCAAATAGCATCCCAGTTCTCCTGTCGTCCCCTAATCAAGACCACCTTCTCCGAAGCGCCGCGAGGGAGGCTGCGTCCCCGCGTGGCGCGGAAAGTCCTTGGTATATTTTTCAACGAGCGCGCGCATCACGCTGGACTTGGACGCGCCGGAACATATCTCATCCTGCGCCCAGACGCATCGCAAAGATGAACCGCGCGAGGACGCGCGATGGTGGGATGCTCGTACACGAAGTTGCCCGTGTTCGCGCGCGCGTCGAGATGCGCCGCGTCGCGGAGCGCGCGCAGAAGGGCATTGCGGAGCCAGGTCGCCTGCAGGCTGTCGCAACCATGCTGAATATGTCGTCGGTCGTCCCCGAGGCGCGCTGTCACGATGTTGTGGACCGCGTCGCGCACGAAGACGAGGATCGAGGCGGCCGAAGCAGTAAGCAGCGGCGGGATGTTCAGTCCGCGGTCTGCTCCACCGTGTCGTATAGGGCGGCCATCTCGTCCTCGTAGTCGGCGATCACTGCATGCCGGCGTACGCTCATCTTCGCTGTGTAAGTGAACCTGCACGTGGATAGGTTCAATAAATCCGGTGCGTGTTGAAACGCCACTCACGGCTTGTCTGGCTTCACTACCAGGATCATCTTCATCGACTTATAGTCAGTTCTTTTCTAGGCTCGCAGCGGACGTGCCACCTCCTTGAATAACCTCGAATGTTGCGGCCGCAAGTTGTTCATTTTTATCACCGTGGCCTGAAATTTTGAGCGTCGATTATAGACAGCTGAATGCGACACACCAAATTTTGTTTCGGAATTCTGCCAGCTTGTCCGGATCCGAAGGATCGAGTTTGAACGCCGGTTTAGGATCTACGAGGATACCCGCTTGAAAGCGCCCACGGCCGAACATTACGGAGGACAGGACGTGCGGATCCTGGTTCAAGATGCTTTCTGCTCATCACGTAGGTGAGTCAGGTGCATTGCCTGCAGAACTGAGCGTTTTGGCGTACCCAGTGGGCCTGGATTTGTCTTGAAATCGGAAAGAACATTAGAAAGTGCGACCCAGCAGTGGAAATGTGCTGACCTTCTCCCCGGTATTGTGCATGATTTGATCGTCGGTGCGGCCAAAGATTTTCCAGTACCCCGGCTTGGTGGGGTGTGGGACCAGAGGTCTGAAGTTGCATAGGCGTTGATTCCTCGAACTTTTGTGTTCAGAACGACGGGTGTGCCGAAGACATTATCCTGAGGAGGGTGTTGGTCCGCGTCCTCTCTCCGTTGCTGATTTCAATGATTCGTTTACGCACCACCATGATCAGCTCGAACGTGTTGTCGCCGTATGGCACCATTTCAGGCGTGACTAGGTCTGGGAATTTGAAATATTCCCAGTCGGACCCAACGTCCGCTGTAGAAAAGCAGTTCAATATTCAGCTTTGGAAGCGAGAGCAAGGACAAACCTGGCAGTAAGGGGCTCATTATACCGCCCTCCGAGCTAAATTGGCCTCGGAAAAAGAAGGGATGGATGGATGAATGAGACTCTTGCTTACCACCCGTATAAGATGAAAATCGAAACGCCCTGAGAAGTCATGTAGTCTCCTGCGGCCTTGTTTAACGGGCCCCCACCGTAGAGCTAAAGCTCATGAATTTAAAATCGGACCTTGCATAGGATGTATTAAACTGACCACCCCACCGCGTGTAGCGAGCCATTTTACATATTCTGGCTCGCGAGACCAGGCCTTCAATGGATTGAGTCAGACAAGGCGAAGCGCGCAGGGGGGATGATACCTCGATGAAGGACGGGACACAAAATATGATGTCGCTCTCCGAGGCTTTCGCAGCGTGGAACAGGGTCTCAGGGTAGGTATTGTGGGTATGGCCTTAGGCTCGAACCCGCTTAGAACCAACCCACATGAGGCCTAAGAAAGAGATCAACTCTTGCCTGGAATAGACGGGGATAAATGATTTCAACCCACCGACCAGATTGTTTGCAAAACACCCATGCCTGCGTGGAGAAGTAACTCAGAACAGGTTGAAATTCCTCCAGCAAACAGATTACCGTGGTACATCGGCATACTATGCAGCGACACAACTTGGTTAGCGAGATCTCGCTCACCGAAGAATGGGATTGTGGTCGCTTGAATAATACGATGGTTCGACCAGTAAATTGGTTTCGGAAAGGCGGTAGAACCTATTGAATAAGTTTAGTGTCGCACATCGCGGATACATATTTGAAACCAACCGGATGAGTGCATGATAATGATGCAAGCATCTGGACCCTTGTACTCGTAAGGCACAGAATCAGGCGTCATTTTTCTCTCGGAGGCAGGAAGGAACAGTTCCTCGAATAACGGCACATAGGATACATCGGGCGCTTTCCTCGAAGGATATTTGCTCGCGAGAATTTCCAGAGCTCCATTCGCGAGCTCCAGCATCGAAGAGTCGTGCCCAATAAGCAGGTGGTTGACTCCAGCTTTGTCGATAAGGTGTGCAACGGCCGCAGGGGAATTGCGCGGAGAGATGGGGAATACAACATAATTCGCGCGAAAGCAGCTCATGAGGAGGATACCGTAGGGTATTGCGTCTAAGTTCGGATCAGAATTAAAACCCATGAGTCGCACAGCACACACCAGAAGCTGCGAGAATGGAAACGACTGGTGTTTCAGCTTTTCCCGCGACCCAACTGAATCGATCCCGGAGAATTTGTGCCCCAACGTAGACGGCATGAATCGCCTCAGGCCAAAATATTGTGCGAATGGTTCCATCCTGACGAGCATACACGAAGAGCCGATGATTCGAGGTGTTCTGAAAGTGCCAGTCATAAATCTGGCCGATGGACAAGCTCCCATCGAGTGGGGGTGGTTTAAACGTGAGAGAGGAACGAGCCTGGGTTTGAGGCGCAGGGGGGAGTGAACGTGGGCAAGCCATGTTTATGTGGGTAGGAAGGACATGATGTGGTCTCTTATAGGTTCAGTCCTCGGCCGAAACCTCACGGGGACTAGAGAGATGTTCTAAATTTGGGCTTCGCCGCTCGACGGCAGTTAACTTGCACCTCAGGTGAAGGTCGGAATGACTCATTTTCTCCGAGTCCGAGTCGGACTGTCGAGCCTCACCGCAGACTAAACTCAGGCGGGAATGACATCAACTCTTCTTTCGACCGGTCATTTTATTAGTACGCACCCATCTTGGCCCCTTGTCCCAAACTCGAATACACAGGGCTCCCACTTGACTTAATACCCTTCAATATCGGACCTAATGTGCGGAAAATGGTACCTTATCTGAACGCAAAAACTATCTATTTCCATCGACAGCCCGCCCGATAAGAAGATCTTATCTATCTGATAAATTGCCGAAATTCAAGAACTGAGCGAGTTGTAGCGATGCCGAAATTCGCGCAAGTGACAAGTTGATGCGTCTTAACTCGACCAACAGCTGCAGGGGTACCGGGGGCCTTCGGAGACCGCAGCATTCTGTCAAATCGACCTTGATTTACATAAAGAGCTCGGGGTTCCAAACGAGACCGCGCCGGAATATACCTACCTACTTACCAAAAACTCCACCTGCCTCTTCTCTAAATCCATTTAGTAGAAGTGCGAGAGCCTAATTAAGCCCTCACGTTAAAGTCAAACGCCATGGGTCGTGAAGTTAAGGACGAGAACGATAGTCACAGGAACGGCTTTGCACCTGGTGTAGATGATCTTGTCCTTATGAATGCATGACCGGAAGGCCTGGTCGGTTGAATAAACTGAAGCCCCTAATAAAGCTTAGCGCCGGGCCGATGGCCCGGGAATCCCCGCCCACCGGCAACTAATCGGCAAGGAGGCGCCTGTCTCCGTGCTCTTGTACTACACCACCACAATGTCCTCTGGGTCAAGCACATCACTCTCTTCACCAAAACACGCGCCTGACTTCGGTTGTTTCTCATCTCAGTGCACGGCCCAAAGTCGTGATATGCAGGGATCTTGGCACCCGCGATGCCCTTGCTTATGGACAGGACGGATCTCGAGGTGGGACGTCAATGTAAGCAATTGCGAGGTGCTGAGGTCTATCAGATGTCCTCTGGCCTGAAGACCGCGGTTTGCGAAGGTGCATGGCTGCTCGAGAACATCAGGGCGCAGCGGGGGTGCTCGTGCCTTCTCCCGGAAGCGGTGCGCTTTAGTCTGTCGTAATCTCAGCTTATGAACGCATTTATCCAGGTAAATGAGGAGCTATGGAAGTGGTTATGTCGCATTGACTTACGCCCTTTGCTGGGTGATGCAATAGCCGGTCCGAATCTGCGCGTCGTTTCCACTATGTCTGTCGGATATGGTGCGTGCTATAAAGCATACGGCGATTTATTTAATGTATGTAGAGCACATTGATCTGCCGCTCATGGCGCAGCGGAAAATCCGCGTCGGATACCACCGGATGTCCTCACTGACGCAGGTGCAGCTTGCGTTTGGTACATAAATGCCGAGCGTCGAACCCTTTCTTTTAGTCGCGGATCTCTGCGTTATGCTCGCTCTTATGGCCAGCCGCAACGACGGCGTATCATACTCCCTCGTGAAGGAAGGCGGGGCAAGTGACTTGATACTATATCGCAGCACCGCGACTGACGCTGGCACAGTGGCCGAAATACGCCTGGTCGCCCTTCATGTTCTGCGGCCCGCAGCTCAGCACGACCGCCTCGTCTCCAACGAGCACCGCGGGCTTCCTCGGCTTCGGGCGCATCTCGCAGTCCGACGCTCGCGCGCCTCGTCCCTTTTGGCATCACGCACTGCATCTACGCGGGGAGTCCCGCCTCCAAGCCCGATCTGGCGCGCGACGCGGCGCTGCAGGCGAAGTACAAGCTCGCAGGCCTCGAGCGCGTCGACCTTGACCGTCTCGCGCACGAGAGCGACGTGCTGTTTGTGCTCACGCCCGGCGGAAAGGAGACGTACCATCTCGTGAACGCGGAGTTTCTAAGGAAGATGAAACCGATGAGCGTGCTTGTGAATACGAGGTGCGCGACTTCCTCTTTGCACATATCAAGCCCATAACCTCTCCGCAGCCGCGGGTCCGTGGTTGACTCGGACGCGCTCGCCACGGCGCTGCGCGAGAAATGGATCTGGGGCGCAGGGCTCGACGTCATAGAGGGCGAGCCGCGAATCACGAAGGACCATCCGTTGGTGAACGAGCCGAAGTGCGTGTTTGTTCTCTCCTCTTCACTTTGATTCTTCATTCCGGCGTACCTGACTTCGGCGCACCAGATGCGTCATGGTGCCGCACATTGGGAGCGCGACATTCCAGACGCGCATGGATATGGCCACGCGCGCGATCAATAATTTGCTCGGGGGCGTATTTGACAGAGAGATGCCGGCGGAGTTGGGGGGCAGCCAGTGAAGAAGGGCGAAGGTGTGCCGAGGAAGTTGTTGAAGGTGCGCCGCGGAAGTTAAGAACTGAGACGAAGATCTGTTGTTGTACAAACCCTATTTCAGGTTTTACAGAATGAATTTACATACTGGAATTTTCTCGTTCCTTGATGAACGGTGCTGCCACGTTTGACCTTCGTTCAGGCGAAGAAACAGTTTCGATACATGGCTTCACCGCAGTGACATTTCTTCGTGTCCCACACATTGCTCTCTGCGACCGCTCTCTGACGCGCCGTTCGCGATCTTCCGATCATCTTGCTTCACTTGACGCGAGGCGTTGGAAGTAATATTGCTCAATCATAATTACAAGCCATTCCTTGGGGTTTTGTCTAAATTCAGAGCCCAAATTTACCAATAGCCCTCAGTACGCTCAATTTAGTGGATACAACGGACATAGGATGGCGGAAGGCCCGAAAAAAAAAAATGGGAAAAGGCAGGAATTTGCTATAAAGAGATTCAGATGCGACTAGAAGCACTAGGGTCCGTAAGACGGCCATGACGCAAGAGGCGCTTGATCTCTGGATCATGGATTCCTTCCCACGACCCCCCCCCCCCCTGGAAAAGGCAACTCCCATCAATTCCATCAACTGCTCATCGAAGCCATTTATGTTGTATTTGCCGCGCTCCTCAATGTCGCGCGGGCTCAGTGTGCCCCCCATATACTTTGAATACTTAGTAGCCTTGCTTCTGAAGTCATTTTGGAGCATAAAACTGGCATATAATGCATATAATGCATTTAATTCAGCTACTTTTCTCATAGAACATACGTAGTTGTCTAGCAATTGGTCGAAGGCATTTGTGGCAGTCAATAGTAACGCACTTAGAATGGGGACGAGGAAGAATTCGAAAAAGAGGTGACCCGAAATGCCGAGCGATGCCGTTGATCTCGCTTAGCAGACATCAGAGTCCACGATCCAGAGATCAAGCACCCCTTGCCATGACGCGTCCAAGTCGCGTCGCTGAGCTCGCACGTGACCTCGGTCCACCTTCCTAAACGGGCAAGCTTATATAATAAGGCGACCCAACGGCAATCAGGGCGCGGTAACTAACAGACTTCAGAACGAGGAACGAGCGAGGGAGTCTGTCAAGAGAGACTACCTTTTCCTTCAACAAAGCGAGGCACGAGCTCATTTTGTTGAAGTGTCTGTCTACGAGAGACTAACCTTTTCCTTGTCTTGCTTCAAATTTATTTTGCTGCCGAGCCTGCCATCAAGCCCCCCAAGTTACGGCGGTGATCCGAGCTTTGCCGAGCAGTTATAAAGGCCCACGTGTCTTGGGCGCTTCTGCCTCAGCTCATTTTCCGTCCTTTTTGCCCGTGCTAATTTTTTTACACGGCATCAATCCGCGAGCAGATTAGCCGTGCGAGACGTACAGAGTAAGCCTCTTCCTTGCAATTGGACCTGACGGGAGCTGAGTCGCCGTTGCAAGTTCGGCACTGGCAAATCAATAATTATTTCATGAAGTCAGTTCCACGACCGTCGCTCTGTAAATTCTCCTGACATGCTTCTATTTCAGCTCCCCGATATGAGAATTCCGCAAGAGCTCATCAACGCCATCATCGGAGAATTTGACTTGTCCGAGAAGTTCGATTCTTTATCCAAAACGACGCTCGAATCATGCGCGCTAGTTTCACGCTCGTGCGTACGACTCTGCCAGGCGCGACTCTTTGCCCGGATCTCCGTCTACGACTATGAACAAAATCCGACGGTGCTATCTCAGCAGCTTTCCGCCGCTCTCGCATCCTCCCCGCATCTTGCCGGCTACATCCGCACTCTGAATCTGTACTACACTCAGGACAGCGACGAGACGGAATTTGTTTCACGGATTCTGTGCGCTGTGACGGCATTACACACCCTGATTTTGGAGGCGAGCTACTTCAAAGACTCATTCCCGATCGACGCGGCTACTCTCGCCGTATTCGCCCTGCCTAGTCTCCGGCGCATCCAGCTATTTCAGTACCAATTCGCGAATGCTTACGAGCTTCAATCACTCTTAAGCAGAAGCGCCTTTCTCGAGGACTTGAAACTCTCCCAAGTCGACTTCAGGGGAGACGAGGAGGACGGTCTCGATGCCGATCCTGCTGCTTCTCCTGTTCTCGAGAATAACAGCAGCAAGGTGGTGCTCAGATCGTTGGCTTTGGACGTCATGGAGCCGGTCGATGTCGACATGATGTTGGAATCGTTCACCACTGTCGATATCACCCATCTGCATTCACTCTCTCTTTCTGTTAGCCCGATAACCGGCCTTCTACACGCAAATGCTGGTTCGCTTCAGACGATCAAGATAGGTCATGTTCCCCTCACTTGTGCGTTTGATTATTTTATTATATGTTGCGGTCTCACCTAATAGTTCTTCTGAATAGTCGAGAATTCGGATTACCAGGACGAGATCGATATCGATATCTTGGCATGTGAAAACCAGCTGTCCGTCCTCAATTTCGAAACCGAGGACTTGGAGTCGGTGCTATTCGCCCTCCCTCTGTTCGGCGATTTGGCGAATCTGAAAGTCCTGAAAACGGTCAGAATCGTCATGTCAGAGAGTCTAGACGCGGATGTCTCTCATGAGGACCCTCAGTGGGCACAACTCGACGCACGCTTGGCGCAGATTCGTAGTGTTGGAGTTGTTGAGGTCAGAATTTACGCCTGTTTCGACAGCAAAACCAATCGAATGGACGCGGAGGATGTGGAGAGGGTGATGAAATGTTTACCGTTGGTATTGCATAACGGGATGCTCAGTCTGCACCTTTGTTCCAACTTAGAATTTAGCTCGGACATGTAGTGAGGGTCCAGAACAAGGATGCCGAGGTTCTATGGTTGCCATATAAATTATGACAATCATTTGCATCGTTAGTAATACCACAAGTCATATCTGCTTGGAATATTGAGGGCAGTCTCTCCCGGAATTACGGAATGTGAGTTGCGGTCAAAGCGTGAGATATTGCACACGTGTAAGGTGACCTTGCAATCAAAGTCACATCGCAGCTGACCGTGACGGTTCATCTTGCCTTCTTCCTCTTGCACGTTCACACTCCTCGAGCTTCTGCACAGTTGCGCCTATCGTCAACGCCAGATGGAACTCCCGCAAGACCTTATCGAAGAAATAATCGACGAGATACATGCCGAATCGGTGACCCATCCAGATGTAGCGGCGTCATTCCTGAAGTCCTGTGCACTTGTTGCGCCGTCATTTCTGCACCAGAGCCAAAAGCACCTTTTCTCCAGGATAGAGCTCCAAGATGGCCTGCCCGCATCGCCGCTCCGCTTCAGTGAGCTGCTGTCGCGAGCCCCCCATCTCGCCGAGCACGTCAGAAACCTCACCGTCGAATGCAACTCCACAAACTGGGTATCTGTGGCACACATCCTGTCCGCCGTCTCGAAAAGATTGACCCATCTTAAGCTCAGTCCCAAAGAACACGAATGGTATGACGAAGAATTGACGCCTCGTATCCGCGCTCCCTTCCAGGAACCTTTCCCACTCCCCCGTCTCCGCGCCATCGAGTTGTGCAATTACGAGATCAGCGATGTGATCCAGTTCCAGGCGCTCTTCGACAACTGCGCGCAACTCGACTCTTTGGAGTTAAATAACATTGTCTTCCTCGACTTTCCGAGCTTTCCAGCTCCCCCGACTCCTGCGCGCCCGACGACGGCGTTATCCACCTTGACCATCAAGAATATGACAAGCCAGATGGTCGACTCGATTATAGACTCGTTCACTGTTCTCGATATTAAGCATCTGCAGACACTGCATATTTATGACACTCCCATCCTGAATTTGCTGCGGATGAAGGGTCGCTCCATCCAGTATCTTCGTATATCGGTGTACTACATGGGTTCGTCCTTGCATCTTTGGCCCTGCCGTGCTTTTGCTCAAAGGTGTCGTTCCAGATCTCTCCTCGCTCTCCCAGTCACTTGCGCCGTCTCATCTCGAAGGCGCAAATCTGCGGTCTCTGATCTTGGACGTTCACTTTCCGATGTTTTTACCCCTCGTTCTCGCCGTCTTCGGAGACATCGCGAACCTGAAAAGACTGGAAATGGTGGGAATCGGCTTCACCATGTCAGTGTCAGAGATGTACCACGACCAGACCACCTGGACGGCTCTCGATGCAGTCCTCCAGGTTTTACTGGAAGCGGGGAACGCTCTCAGACAGGTTACCCTCAGTATCGGCCCCACGGATTCGTCCATTCCCGCGCTGATCAGGGCGTGGATGCCGTCGTTGGATCGCAAGGGTGTATTGAAGATCATCACTCCCGGAGGAATCATTTGTTAACTGCCGAGCGTATGCAGTGATAGGTTTCGCAGCAAGATCGAGTCGGAAGTGACCGATATGTACGCTTGCAATGCTGGAAGTCCGGCAAGGAATGACTATATGTGTTGTCGAAGCGTCTTCAGTACAAAAATGCCAATGGTAAATACATGTTGGCATACGAAGTACAAAGTATGGCGATCCAAAATCAAGAACGAAAAACCAGTCTAGCAATACCTCACTGACCGTGGCTTAAGGATTTATGCTTACACTTCTGTATTCTTCTTCAAACCCGCGTTGCGGTAGTAGTTCTTGGAGGAGGGTCGCAAAGTTCTCCAACATGTGCTGCACCTGCTGGTGCATGGTCTGGAGTGTCGCCAAGGTGACGAGGAAGTGAGGAGCGCTGGAGGAGATCAACTTCCGCTGCTGAACAGCAGTCTGGACCTAGGA
This sequence comes from Mycena latifolia, assembly GCA_029289555.1. Taxonomy (NCBI): domain Eukaryota; kingdom Fungi; phylum Basidiomycota; class Agaricomycetes; order Agaricales; family Mycenaceae; genus Mycena; species Mycena latifolia. The sequence continues at coordinate 8,819 of JARJLE010000612.1, read as the reverse complement.
AGGTTAGAATATAATATTACCATTGTTCAATGTAATCAGACTGACGATGATGACGAGCCTCCGCACAACTCCCTCCTTCTTGATTACAGCATGGATCATCGGGAGCTTGTGGTTAAGCTGCTCGCAGTCTCTATACAGCTGCTCGAGAACGATGTTGTATTCCGTGTGCTCCTCCGCAGGAACGTCCACCGGGGGCACATTCGTCAACATTCGCTCTAGGCTGTAGTCGGACTTGAGCTTTGCAACGTACTCCATGGAAGCCACGACGGCCTCCCGACTAGGCCGTCTGGAGACGTTGGTGGACTGCGTGAACGCGGTGCGCCTGCGCGATTCCATGACAGTATTGACGTAGACGTTGTCGAAGGCAGCGATATATTCGTTGTATACGTGCGCGAGGTGCTGGGCAGCTTCAAGGTCCGATTTCGCGGGCTCCGTGTCGGATGCAGGGAACGAAACAAAGCCCATCCGGCCGCCAATAACCGCCCATCGATCCTTTTCGAAGAGGTTTCGTCCGCCGCCCTCGAACATGACCTGCACATGGAGCTCATACAAGTCGATTGAACGTGCTTCAAGCGACATCATTCGCGGATCGGGCACGAGGTTTCGCTGCGTGCAGAAATTTTCGTACACCGTCTTGAAGCGGTCTTTGTCCAACGGCGGGATCGGGGCGTGCTGCTTCCCGTCCAAGTTGAACGGCTGCGACCCGGATGGGGCCGGTTGCATCCAGGATGGCTTCCCCACCTGCATGCTGCTCTGGGGTGTGACGTCGAGTGGTAAGACACTAAACTTACGAACATCGTGTCTGGGTCCGTGACGCGAATCATCGTGATCGTGACTCTCCCGGGCCCGCATTCTTTCATGCGTCCAGGACACCTGTCAAGTCTGCAGCTTTTACACATAACGAGCAACCGTGAAACAAAGACGAATCTCTGAAACTGCGCGCGCTTTGTCTGGCTCCCCCGTCGCAGTCTGCGTTCAAAATGGCAGATATTCGCGGTTGAAGCTCCCTGGATATGCTAGTCGCCTTCTTTGCTGGCGCGTCTCAGGCGCATAAGATCTCCGACCTCTTCCAAGGAAGGCATAGCCTCGGTCAGACCATCCCTCTGTTTGCCGTCGGTGCGTTTTCATCTTTGATGACAAACCGTAGCACTTACTTCTAAGTCTCCAATGCGTCAGTTTTTGGTCAGTTTCCACTGTTAACTTTACAACTTCAAAAGACGGGTTCGACAGGCGCTTTGTATACGAAGCAGTCTCACGCATGAGGATTGTGCTAGCCCAACGCGTTTAATCGCGCTGCTTGCTTCTGGTCGGCTACACCCCGCCTAGAACCAGCACTGTGCTCGACTCATTTCGGCTCTTCTTGGCGCGCGCGATGGCCCGCAGGACCGCGTCGGTCGGTCGGGCGGATACTCGACTGCCCCGTTGATGTCAGGCAGCTGCGCAAAATCGGAGTCGCAGTGGAGAACGCTCCGCCGGCTGACTTGCGCTTGGCCATGGTGGATTTACATCTGAAGGATGCGCCGGGCGCAATGTCGATCCTCAGCCCTCGTCGGCTCTGTTTGCGCGTCTGGAGGCCCGAATGACGTCCAGCTGAGCCAGAGTAGCTTGGGGATGCCCAGTTCGCGTCCGCGAGCGACGTGTTCGACGGGCGAAGTGCATATGCACTTCGATTCGGTCCCACAGCGGAGTAACGACGTCGTCGGGGATATGGGCATAAATCACTCATCGGTCTAACTGAATACCTTGTATAGCTGGTATGGTAGCCTAAATTACAGTATTGATACACAGATAGTATGTACTTGCTACCCCGCAAACGAGCTAGTAAGCTAAACAATGAAAGAGAGAAAAAAGATAAAGGGAATAGAATAGTTTTGGATTGTCAATTGGTGTACTAATGATACTATACGACGACCTGCTTTTTGCAGCCATGTGCGAACAGCGATGTGAGAGGGATATGTCGGAAAGGGAGGACAGTAAACGCACAACAGAGGTATGTAAAGAGATAGATGGAGGCAGGCATCATGAGTGCAGTCGTCACGGAAAACAAAAGGAGAGAGAAATCAAGAGCAGATATGAGGAAATTAATTAGATAGATAAGTAGAGAGCGTCCGTCCGCACCGAGCGGCCACCCACCCGTGCTCGGCGGCGCAGCCGTCCGCAGGGGCGCGCCGCGGCCCAGGACGACGAAGGACGCGCACAATTACTCGTCGAGCGGGAAGAGGTCATCGTCGCCGGTGACCACGGGCCCGCTGAGCGGGCTGAGCGGCGCCGCGCCCTGCCACCGCGCTCCTCCGCTCGGGTTGCGCTGCATCTGCGCGGGCGCGGCGGGCGCCCCGCCCGTGCGCGCAGCCGCGGCCGAGTACGACAGCCGCGAGAACATCGCATCGAGCCCTTGCGCGCCAGCGTTGGGCGGTGGCGACGCCGCCGCGACGAAGCTTTTCGGCGTGCCCTGCTGTGCTGGGCCCGTATTCGTGTTCGCCGCGTTGGCGTTGGCGGTTTGGGCGGCGCTGGGCATGAAGCTGAGCCCAGGGCTTCCGCTTACGCTCCCACTGCTCATGGTCGACCAGTCGCGCCCACCGAAGGCGGTGCCCGTATTGGGCGACGCGCCAAAGGCCGCGGGGGACGGCGAGCCCGCGGTGGGCGGGAGCGGGGGCAGCGCGTGGATGCGAGAGTAGCCCGCGGCGAGCCCCTGTGGGAGACTCTGGCCTGGCGCGTGCGCCTGCAGTGCGCGCGCGTTCGGGGAGAGGATATATGGCTGTCGCCCGCGCCGGCCCCGGGGATGCTCGGCGCGCCCTGTGGCGGCTGGTGGTGCATCTGCTGCGTGAGGTCGAAGGGGTTCGGGCGCACGTATGGTGAGCCGGTATTACTGTTCGGCGCATTGGCCGGGGCTCCGGGGCCGGACTGGAGGTAGTGGGCGATGCCGGGCGGGCCCTGCAGGTGCGCGGCGTTGGAGGAGAACATCCCATTGAGGTTCGAAGTGGGGTTGCTCGTCGTGCGGGCGCCCTGCTGCTTGTTCTGCGCAATGTACTGGTGGATGCCCGGAAGGAAAGCGGCGCTCGCGTTGCTCGGGGAAAGCGAGGGGATGCTGCGCATGCCGGTCAGCCCATCGTCGACGAAGGAGGAAGGGGTGCCGTCAAAGTCGCCGCGGCCAGCAAACCCAGAGGCGGAGGAGTAGGAGCTTGGTCCATGGCCCATTGGCGACGCGGGCATGCCCGACGCCGTTGGGTGGGCATGGGGATTGGGTGGCGGACCACCCTGATCCGCAGCCCAGATGGATTTGAGGTCGCCGCCCAGGAGAGACGGTGCGGGAACAGAGCGGGAATAGCGGTGCCCACCTCCGCCTGCACCTGCGTTGAGCCCTAGTGGTACACCTAATCCTTGCCGATGGGGCGAAGAGCTCTCAAACCCTCCTCCCACACCAGGCGACTGCCCGGAATTCGTCCTCGACATCCGCCGGCTCCTCTCCTCGGGCGTCAAGAGATCCGTGAGGGAGCTCGGGAGGAAGTCCTCGAGATCCTCATTGGAGTCCTCCAGCGTAGCCTTCCGCCGCCCCTTGGTGCCAAACTCCTCATACTCGACCGAGATGTCGTACTCGCCGTTGACACGTCCGTTCATTCTGCTCGCAGAGAGCAGTGACCCGCGCAGGGGCGACGAAGACACGTGGTTGCCGTTGGCATTCCAGCCGCCTGGGCCACCACCCATTGCCATACCGCTCCCGAGACTGGCAGCCATGACCTTCCGGCCACTTTCCCCGTAGCCCAAAAACACGGACTGGGTCCCGGGCGCGGAGAAGGGCGAGGTCGAAAGGAAGCCGTTGGCCTGAGTGGGTGGCGTGCCGCTCGAGTGCATACGCGACGGGGACGTCGCAGACGACGGGGGCGAGCCGATGGGGCCGAAGTCCTTGCTGGGGGACGTGCTAGACATGCTTGGGCGGCGCGGCGCGGAGACCGGGAGTGTCGGGGACGGAGGTTTTGTGCCGGTCGGGGACGGCGACTTGTTACGAGCGGGGGCGGTGGGGAGCTGGGTGGACTCGTCCAGGACGCCGAAGGACGCAAAGTCGGTGTCTTTGAGCGGAGGGGCGGGGGCCGAGGGGGATATGGTCGCCTTGAGCGGCATGTTCATGGGTCTGGCTCGTGTAGGGGCGGTGGATCCTCCAACGAGCAGCGGGTTGCGGGCGTTGTTGCCTCCATCGCGCTTGCTTCCCCCGCGGCCCTTTCCATCGCTGTTTTTTGCGCCCCCGGCAGCAATCTGGGCAGCCTTTTTGTTCTTGCGGTCCATGGCCATGGTTTGGCCCGGGAGAACATGGGCGAGGGCACACTTGTGGCCAAACTTGCAGTTGCCCTTTACAAACCAGGCACAGACGTCCTTTTGACCGCCAGGCTCGACGAGACTGTGGGAGAACGGACAGGAGGACCCCGCAGTGCAAGATCCGACTTTGTAGAATTTGCACGGGACATGAGATAGATCTTTTGCTGCTGCAAGACTCAGCGGGTGAAAAAAAAGAGAGGCTTGGACGCAGCGCACCCTTTGAAGCAGAGGACTTCTTGTTCCCCCCTCTGCCGTCGTCCTTTTCTCGATCATCGGGGGAGTCGCTTCGGTCTGCAGAGGGCATCACAAGAGCACTGGGGGGCTTAAAAGGCCAGGAAAAAGGGAAAAAAAGCGGGGGGTGGGGCGGGGCAGGAGGTCTGAGGAGAGTTGCCAAGGAAGCAAACGGTGGCCCGTGGAAGAAAAGACAAGACGAGAGCTCAAGGCAAAAGTGCTGAAACGTGCAGCTGACTAAGATCCCGCTTTGGGCTTGTTCGGCATCAGTGCCGCGACACGATCACCGAGCCGACTACTTGCGTTTGCCCTCTTTTCCAACTCTTTTCGGGGCTTGGTGAAAGTACCATGCTTTGTTTCCGATTTCTGGCAGCAGTTTAGGGACCAAATGAAGCCTGCTGCTTTGACAATTTGTTGTTCAACTTCTCAAGTTCGCATTGCACTCTTTTTGTAAAGCGCGGACCGCCGTCGACGAGATAAAGCTTGGATTTATTGGCAATCGCACAGTTCAGTGGCATTCTCACCTGCGTTCTACTTCAATTTATCTCGAACCCGCGGTACCAGGCGCCGCGATTGTAATCAGAATTAAACCGCAAACAGGTGGGGTTCCATTGAGCGGACGGATACTGTTGAAATCCCGGGTGCAGTTGGTAAACCAACGGTTGAATAGCCAGGAAGAGGACCACATTGGGATACATCCGTTCTATAAAGTAAGGTTTGAATTTTCCGCTCTTCACAGTTCCTGTGCGCCATGGACTTCAACACCAGTGATTTTTCTGTCGACGCCAAAGCCGTCAATCCCGATCGCGCTCCAAGTCATGCCCGGACCTACGCATATCCACCCCGAGTGTGGTACTTCATCGCCTCCTTCATCGCCCTAGTCTCGTTTTACCATTTCACCAAACTCCTCGTTTCTCGGATGAGCTCGAAGAAACTGCGATCTCCACCGCTGGCGGCCGTGGGCGCAGCTCCCTTCGTCGAATCCCCCTCGCGATTTTGAACAATGTCCGCACGGTCATATTCCGGACTACCCTCTCTCTAGGCGGTTCCTACAAACTCAATGTCACCGAGTTGTTCATCGCATGCGCGTATATCGCCACCCTGTTTACGTGGGCCTTGATCAACAGTGATGCTCACTTCTGTGCTGCCACTTTCGCTGCTTATGACTTCCCCAGCTACCAACCTCGAAGGTGTCATGCTCTCTCCGCAATATTACGCCAATCGAATCGGATTGATCGCTGCGACTCAGTTCCCTCTAGTGATTGCTTTGGGAATGAAAAATAATATTATAACTTGTGAGTTATCGCATCGTACAGTATCGATAACATTGACGTCCTTCGTTAGTCCTGACGGGAATCAGTTTCGACAAGGTAAAATTATTAATGGCACACTGGTCCATACAGCTAACAACATCTTTCAGCTTAACATTCTCCATCGTATTGCGGCCAGAGTGCTCTGCGTAATGTTGTGGATTCATGGTTCAGGTCATGTGCGCAGGTTTCTTCCCCAGACACAAACTTGAGGCTCATCATTCTGATTTTTGCAGTTCATCGAAAAGTCAGCCCTTCATCTAAATACGTGGGCGACATCGCAACTCACAAAAACCCACACTTAGCGGCCGAGCAGGAAACTTGGAAGACCTACAGGAGACATGGTTTCGATGCGGTATAATGGCCATCTCGGCCTTGACCCTCCTGTGCATATTGTCAGTGCAGCCACTGCGCAGCCGGGCGTATGAACTCTTCCTCGTAGCCCACTTCTCCTTTGCGCTGTACGGCCTAGACCTTCGTCCACTTCCGTTAACTTCTAACTCTTTTATTTTCATTGTAGAATTTTCCTTGGTGGGGCGTACTACCATGCAGCCAACACGGGTACGTGCACAGATCCTTGGACAAAATTTCATTAAAATCCAGAACAGTCTCGGTTACTACATGTGGCCCTCTCTCATGGTGTGGGGCTTCGATCGATTCTTGCGTTTCATCCGCATTTTCTTTGTGAACGGTGGTTACTCAACTTTATTCAACACCAAGTCGTCGCACCCACTCCGCGCTAAGATCGAAGTGATATCGCCTCAATTCCTTCGCGTTACTCTCAGGCGTCCGGATTATTTTAGATGGTCACCGGGTCAGCTCGCCTACTTGGCGATCCCGAGCGTCAGCGCCCATGCCCTGGGAAAGCGCACCCATTCACAATCGCCAGACATCGATGGAGACATCCCTCGGGCCGTAGAGAGCCAGACCCCCTCGCGGGATGAGTCCTGCGAGAAGGAAACCTCTGTTGAATCAGTAGAGGCAATGGCAGAGACCCTAACTCCTGGCTACAGCAAGAAACTGGTCTTTCTCCTTCGCGTGCACGATGGGTTCACCAAACGCCTTTTCAATGCCGCCAATTCGTCCTCGACCAACGAAACGTTCGGCACTTATATAGATGGCCCGTATTGCTCTCCTCCTTCTGTCCGCGGATTCGAAACCGTGCTTTTATCTGTGGTACGGATTCTCCATTCTTTTTATTCTTCCAAACGTACCAATCCATTTGTCAGGCGGATCCGGAATTTCTTTTACTCTTCCGTTGCTATTGGATCTCATCCGGTGAGCTTCTCTGAATTCCACCCGTCCACAACTAATACCTCCAAGGGGGGCGCGCATGGGGACCAATCGAACGTGTCGCAGAGTGCTGTTCGTCTGGGTCATCCGAGACTCAGGTCTCTGGCAGATCGTCTCGTACTCGCACTGGCACAACTAATTAATACGTGGCTGTCCAGAACAAATCAAGGCAATTTCGGACGATCTACTGCAGGCGCTGCACGGCGTATCCGATTCACTTCGGGTTGACATCCGTATTCATGTCACAGCCATCATCGAGGACACGGAGTCCGATGTTGAGAAAAGCGAGGGGAGCATCACATCCAACGCCAAGGTCCTTGAAGCGCCTGGGCGTTCAAATTTTTGCCCGGGAGGCCCCAAGTCCCAGAAATTGTGAAATCCGAGGTCGCGGCCGCATCTGGTTCGATTTCTATAAATGGTGCGCCTCACGTTGAATTGAATGACCTTCCTGTCCAACTCAATACATATAGTCTGCGGTACAGCAGGGCTCACAGAGAACGTCCGGTCAGCACTGCGTGCGGCCTCGAGCAACATCGGATATTTTAAAGGGCGGGCCCAGCATCAACCTACATGTTGAAGCGTTCGGTATGTAATGTAGCGATACTTTGTATTGTCCAGCATACAGAACTAGTAAGAAGATAACGGTTCACGGACTTGAGACTGTTGAGAACGAGCTCGCATGAAGTTGACCCAAATGTATTTGCGCTTAACATTGTCCAGCTGAGAAAGCTGAACGTCTCTGACGCCAAGGGAGAGCTTGATTGGATTGGAAGACCGCTTCGAATTCCACAAATCATAATCCGAACCTCGCCATCTGCGATCAACCGCGAGTGGGTTCAATCATGGACAGCAGCTACATGCTGGTTCATGTGAGTTGGTTGAGGCCGAGGTTCGTCCGATCCAAATCGCCGAACAATTAATAAATGTCTACTAGAATAAATTTACAGCCTGCACCTATTTAAATGTCTACACAATAAAACCAATAAAGTCTACGGCCAAGAAGCCGCCTATGCATTTCTTACAGAGGCAAAATTTTGCTGGGCCGTTGTCAATTGCAGTTCTAAACAAAGCGGCCTCAGAACCATTCCACGGCTAGATAAATGTACCCACCAATCAGCCGACAGTCCTGCGAGAATACAGACTTAGCCGCCAGAAGAGTCTCTACCGCTCCGCAGAGCTGCTCTACGTTTTGCGCAGTGCCCGAGTACCGTACGCGCGACAGCTCGGTAATGAAAACTTGGCACGCAGCGGTCCATAGCGTCTGTCATCGATTTATTCAGCCGTTCCAACAAAAGATCTAATTAAATGCTCACCCCGACAATCGCATCGACGTACCCGAATTCACGTATATTCGTCTGGCGGAGGAGCGTAACAATGGCCATCGCAGCGGCGCAGATGCGCGAACGCGAGACCGAGACTTCATGCAGAACGGGTTGTGCAACTGGATCGTTGCGACGTGCGCGAGGGTGTGGACGATGAAGAGGAGCGGCTGCGTGCCGTTCGGATCCACCCGCGGCAGAGTTTTCTTGAACGCCTCGATCACCCCGTCGAGCTTGCTAAATTCGTCAGAGAATGTATCGTGGCTCCGCTGCGCAACGCCTGCTATGCATTAGTGCTTTAACTTTCTATGAGAGAAATCCGACTCACTCTCGGTGTATCGCGCAGCCAGTCGGGACG